>JADRCD010222784.1:18486-31954 GCA_019843815.1 Montemys delectorum
TGTGTGTGTGTGTGTGTGTGTGTGTGTGTGTGTGTGTGTGTGTGTGTATGTGTGTGTGCTCACATGAGTGTGTTTCTGTGTCTGTGTCCTCCTCTAGCCCTTTCAGATTTCTGCTATTAGTCAGTCTCTCACCGAATCTGGATTGGTGATAGACTGATAGCTAGCAAGCCAAAGTGATCTTCCTGTCTCTACCCCTACAATGCCAGTCTTACAGGCACATAGGACCCTGCTTTTTAAGTGGCTTCTGAGAATTGAAATTGGGTTCTTTTCTTACACTCTCATCTGCTTATCCATATCTCAAGCCCCATGAGGAAATTTCAAAACATTTGATCAGTTTACGTTTTAACATAAAGGTCCATATCAAAAACAGATTTTTATGCTTCTCCCATGTTAAACTTATATTGGCAGTAGTTCCTTGCTACTTAAGAGTTGACTATCAACTTTGTGAATTAAGCTTCATTTTTTTGAAGTCTGATTACTTATTTGTTAATCTGACAGACTTGTTTTTTACTGGACTCATACTTAGAAGTAGAAGCTCTCAAAGAGGACAGGACTGACTATGTCTCTTGGCAATCCTTTTCTGCAATTTTACTTTGGCTTCCTTCATTATTTTGGTCAAAAGTTTAGCATAGTCCATAGCCTCTTCCTTGTTTCTCTTAATGTATTTTTTTTTTCTGAAGAGCAATATTGGTGCATGGGTTTCAGGTCACATGAAGTAACAAGGCATTGAATCTTGTATGCTCTTGTTCTCTTTGTTCAGGGGCTTTCTGACAATATATTGATGGGCATTTTTTTGAGAGAAAGAAACAAGGTGGGGAAGGAGAGAGAGACAGACAGAGAGATTAAAAAGCTTTTAATTCTGCTAGCTCTCTTGTGATCTAATCATAGTATCTATCAGTAGTCCAGGCATATGTTGCTCCTTTCTCTAACTCTCTCTCTCTCTCCCTCCCTCCCTCTATCCCTCTCTCTCCTCTTTCTCTTTCCCTTCCTCTTCCTCTTCCTCTTTCTCTTCTCCTTCCCCTTTCCTCCTCCTCCTCCTCCTCCTCCTAACAATAACCAAGTTGAGAACACTCAGGTTTTCATTCACAATGTATCTGGGAACAGGCTTGGACTTTCTCTCTCCAGTTCTCCGTGATCTGTAAACTACAATGACCCTTACTCAATGGTAGGTACACTCTGCCATAGGTCAGGCCACCTGACTTCATGGGAAGACCTTGTTTGTCCCAACCATTGATTTGGACTGTAGACCCCTTCCACTATTGACCTGGAGTATGCACAGATACCTCTGTGTCCATATGCTTCTTATAGAAAGTATGAAGTCTGCATTCATCGTCCACTTCAATGAGTTTCTGACAGCTGGTGTCTGGGAAGAAGGCACCAGGAAAAAGAGCCAAACTTCTGTTCTTGTTTACTAAGGTGGATCAATACTTTGTGACTGATATGTGAGTCATTCATAGCTAGTTCCATATAGACTTGATGCTTACTTATGGTCTAATATAAATTTGTTTTCCTCTCAAAGGAAAACATTCTTCTCAGATTTGTTCTCATGCCCAAATATTACATTGTGTTTCTTCAAAGACTTGCTTCAAAGCTTTCCAAGAGTATATGTCTAGAACTTCTCATTCTTTACTACAAGAAGAAAATTTTCTTTAATATCACAAACTATATTCATCTCTTCTTGTTTGCCTGATAATTTTTCTACATCATTTTTCTTGAACCTTACACACCGCTAGCATATAGAAAACAAGGACTACATCACTTCATTTGTATGCTTTAACTTATAAAATTTTGACATAAAATCAAGAAGATAAATAACATTTGCTAGGAATATGCAAAACTTAAAATTCTTTAGCTAAACACAGCATTGCATTTTTGTAATCCCATCTCCCAGGAAGCTGATCCAGGAGGATCATAAATTTGAAACCAAAAGAAAACTATATGTATTTTTGCATATTAGAAAGATTTTTTTAACCTATATCACACTAGAAAATGTGTTATCACTGCATGAGGGTGATAAGGAATTACAGAATGGCAATTCATGATGATTAATACATGCAGCAAGGCTGTAGAATTATCATTGGGTAATGTACTTTATGTACTTTTCCCTGTTCTTATTTAGTGTGTGATTTGATGAGTGTAGATTTCTGTTCTGGTCTCTAACCTATTCTTTAATAGAAGCTACAGGGCAAAAATATTTGGTAACTTTATTCTGAAGCCACTGGGAGTGAATATACTTACCATATGGTTAGCAAGAGACTTAGTGTCAAGTGGACCACTACTAGGGCAAGCCAGGATAGTGGATTTGTAAAGCAAGTTGAATGGCTCATAGAGATATTTTATCTAATTTTCTCTTTTCTGTAAGTTTGGGAGATTTTACTAACAAGTATATGGAAGAAAGAAGCAATCTCAAGCCAAGAAAACACTAATTGGAAATACAAGGAGATTGTTATTTAAAAGAAATGCTATAAACTAGTAGGTGGTAATCATATAATAAATAATTGGTACTTTGTAGGACATGGGGCATATAAACATCTCCTCTCTTTGAACACAGGGCATAGGTAAAATGTAAATGAGAGTGAATGTATCCATTTTTCTACAAGGCTTTGTATGGACAGTAAAATTTGAACCTTTTCATATGATATACATGTCACAAATATTCTCCATTTATTCTTTTTAGTCACTGAAAACCATGGAAATCCTTAGTAACTCAAAAGGCAAAAGGTCATACAGAGGCAATGACTAAACTGAGTTTGTTTCGCTTGCTAGTTTTGTGAATACAAGGACCTGTAACCAGTGTTCTCATTTGCCTTTCTCCATTAGTTTGGTTTTTTTTTTTTAAAGATTTATTTATCTTTAAATAAATAAAAAACTAAGTACACTGTAGTTGTCCTCACACACACCAGAAGAGGACGTCAGATCTCATTACGGGAGGTTGTGAGCCACCATGTGGTTGCCGGGATTTGAATTCAGGACCTTCGGAAGAGTAGCCAGCACTCTTAACCACTGAGCCATCTCTCCAGCCCCTTCTCCATTAGTTTTTGATCATTAATTCAACAATGAAACTATGGTTTCATATCTGATGACAGGTCATGTTTTAAGAGGTTTGAAAACCACACATTTAATTCATATGACAAACTCTAGGAGGTAATTTTGAAAAATGTAAATACAGGTTTTCTGACCAAGGAGATTAAAGATTTTATTTTGTTTTTAAAATAAAGGGAGGTCTGGTGTGGTGGGAGTGGGGGTGGGGACATCCTCTTGGAGATGGGGGAGGAGGAATGGGATGACAAACAGTTGGAGGACTGACCAGGAGGGGGATAATGATTGGACTGTAAAAAAAAATTAAATAATAATAATAATAATAATAATAATAATAATAATAATGAAAAAAAGAAAGAAAAAATAAAATAAAGTTAATTTTAAAATTAAAACATTACTGTTTTAATTGGAAATAATTGTTATAGAAATTTAAATATATGAATATCTCTTACTTACCACAAGGTTCCCAATTACCATGACCATCATGTAAACAATAAGGCACATGGTCTGGCCCGCGACCTCCATGCAGTCCCACATGGTCTCTATCCACTCCCCACACAGCACACGGAACACGATCAGGAAGGAATGGAAGAAGTCATGCATGTGCCAGCGCGGCAGCGTGCAGTCCTCATTAATCTTGCAGACACACTCCTTGTAGCTCTTTCCAAACAGCTGCATGCCGACCACGGCAAAAATGAAGACGATGATGGCCAACACTAGGGTCAGGTTGCCCAGTGCGCCCACAGAGTTGCCAATGATCTTAATGAGCATATTCAGTGTGGGCCAGGATTTTGCCAACTTGAACACTCGCAGCTACAAACAGAGTTTACAATTAGTCATGAGAATTTTCAGTATTTCCACTCTTGATTTTTGTTTTAAGTTTGCAGTATACCTCACATTCTGTTACTATTGTGTAGCTAAAAACAGTATTTTGTTTTTGTTGGTCTTTAAATATTGCTGTTGTTTTTATAATTGCCATAATAATGGCAATACCTATTTTGAAGAAAGTGTGTAGTTTTAGTTGAGAATTCTGATCGCAACTTATTTGTATGCTTTGTAGGCTTTTAAATTGGTAGCTGAACCTTAATTTTACTTTCTAATACTTTTAATATTTTTAGAGTTCATAGTTATTTGGAGGACAATGATTTAAACTTTAATCATTAAGCCCATTAAGCTATGGGCATATTATGTATAAAGTTCTAAAATTATAGTCTTTCTATGAAATACATTATTATATATTAGATTAAAAGTGTATATTAGAATACACCTTAAAATAGAATTGGGCATATTCAAGTTCCTAATTAACCATGTGGTTATAACACTTTAAGTGCATTTCTAAATGAAAGGACTTTATATACTAAATATAAGACTTGTTATTGCCTTCAATTCAACTTCTAAAAACTTTAAATAATAATACTATAGAGTAAGAAAAGGAACCCCGAACAAACCAGGTAGCCCTTCACTATAAGAATAGAATGGTATCTTTAGCTACTATTTACCAATCTGAATGACCGCAGAACTGATAATCCTTCCACATCTGCTAGGAAAAGCTCTACCAAACTCAACGTCACAATCAGGCTGTCAAAAATGTTCCACCCTACTTGGAAATATTCATAGGGATCCATGGCTATTAACTTCAGCACCATTTCAGCTGCGAAGATGCCTGTAAAGACCTAAATGAAACACATTTTTCTGTTAATGAAAGTACTAGAACCAACTTGATGGTGACAATGTCTATCAACTTCTATGTTCCACAAAATGAGCTATACAGACTTCAAAGATGGCTACTGTCTCATTTCTTCCAATGATCAAGGCATACATTTCTTACAGTTTTCAAATAAGCATCAAAACCCTAAAAATCTCTAGTTATCCTGTTAGTCTCCAGCATCAGAGACAATGTTTAAAAGGGTCTTATTAGAATTCCCAAGACATAAGCCTTTAGCAATTGAGCAATCATTCTTTCTTAGTACATCTCTCCCCTCTCTCTCTTCCTCTCTTTCTTTTCTTTCTCTCTTCCTTTTTTCTTTAATTTTCTTATCTATTTATCTGTAATCATCTATCTTATCATCGATTATCATCTATCTATTTTATCATTTGCCATCTATTATTTATCTAGTATTATGTATCTATCATCTGTTAATCATCTATATCTACTTTATCATTTTTCTGTTATTTAACTACATATGATTTATCCAATTTTCGATCTAGACATCTACCATTTATCCACCTACCACCTATCTAATCATCTATGTATCTTTCTATCATTTATCTATTTAATCATCTATTATCTATTTATCTATCATATATTTACTCAGATACTGAAATTTTGACCAATGTCTCTTTCTATTCTTTCTACTCACAGAGTAATAAAGAGCATGATAACTCAACTTTTGGAGATCTAAAGGCACAGAAAAAAGGGCTTAACTGTCATGGGGCAGTTAAAGTTAGATATCTAAAGCATTCATTTACATAAAGTGTATTATGAAACATAATTAATTCATGACACAGGTATCAAAGGGCTCAAATATGTAACATAAAAAAATCTGCCACTTCTTGTGGCACACTTTGCCTCAAAGAATTTAGCTGATCAACCATGGTTCAGAGAGAAAGAGTGAGAGCATCAAAAAAAGAACAAAAACAATCATGGAAAACATCATCAGGGAGCTCTCCACTCTGGGGTTGTGGTGGTATATGGGAGGCAAGGTGGGGCTCTTGAGTTTATGTGCTGAATTTATGTACACTCAGAAAAAAGGTACATGATCTAGGCTTCCATCTGTAAATAGAAACCACATAGTTATGTATTTTGCCAAAGAGGAAGAGAAAGAAGAAAAAATTCTAATGTAGAAATCTCTGGATATTTGCTCAAGGTCATAACTGATAGGAGACTAAATCTGGGCTCAATCCAGAATCTTCGACATTATAAATGACTGTATAACTCACCACCACTGTTTCAGAATAATAATATGGTTTGTGTTTCTAAAAAAAAAAAAAAAAAAAATACAAACCACAAACCATAAGAAACTCAAGAAGAAGAAAGCCCAAAGTGAGAATACTTCATTCCTTCTTAGAGGGGGGAACAAAATACCTATGGAAGGAGTTATAGAGGCTAACTATGGAGCAGAGAATAAAGGAAGGACAATTCAGAGACTGCTCCAACCGGGAATCCTTCCCATATTTAATCATCAAATCTAGACACTATTGTGGATGCCAGCAAGTGTGGATGACAGGAGCCTGAGATAGCTGTCTCCTGAGAGGCTGTGACAGTGCCTGACTAATAGAGAAGTAGAGGCTCACAGCCATCCATTGGACTGAGTACAGGGTCCCCGATGAAAGAGCTAGAGAAAAGATCCAAGGAGCTGAAGGGTTGGCAGCCCCTTACCACAAACAACAATATGAACTAACTAGTACCCTCAGAGCTCCCAGGGACTAAAATGCCCACCAAAGAGTACATATGGTGGGACTCATGGCTCCAGCAGCATATATATAGCAAAGGATGGCCAAGCCAGTCATCTTGGGAGGAGAGGCCCTTGACCCTGTGAAGGTTCTATGCCCCAGTGTAGGGGAATGCCAGGGCCAGGAAGTGGGAGAAGGTGGGGTGATGAACAGGGGGAGGGGGGAGGGAACAGGGGATTCTTTTATTTTTATTTATTTTTTATTTTTTTCTTATTTTATTTTTTTTCTTTTTTCTTTTGGAGGGGAACCTGGGAAAGGAGATATTGTAAATAAAGAAAACATCTAATAAAAAAAAAAGATAAAAAAAATTATGTGGAGTTTGTATTCATTCAGGAACTGCAATGTAATTATAAAATGTAGTTTTAAAAACATCCAAAATTTTAAAATGCCGACAAATATACTTTGTCAGTTAAAAGCCATTGTAATCCCTGAAATAATAACACACATGAAAGTAGTATTGCTATTTATGGAAATCAACAGTACCGAAAAGTATCTTAAAAGAGTATATAACTTAACTCATATGGTAAATTCTATGCCTGCATAATTAGCTACATAGACTTACAGGTTTAAAAACCAGAAAGAGGTGGCAAGGTGACACCCAATGGGATAAAGTAGTGAGGACACAGCTCACTCTAGAGAACTCACCAGGTTCCCCACTGTAAGTACATTTTTGAATTCATCAGTCATTGGATGGTGCTCCATAGCCATAAACAAGGTGTTTAAAACTATGCAAATGGTAATTGCAAGATCTACAAAAGGATCCATTACAATAAAATAGATGATCTTTTTGAATTTTATCCAATATGGAGAGCAATTCCAGATTAAAAATGTGTGAGCAAATCTGTACCACCATGGTGGACATTTTTGTCTAGATTCTTCAAGTTCTGGAAAAAACAACAGCAAACATGAAATCATTCACTGCTATAGTTTACCCACTACCAAGTAGAAATCAGCAACAAAATCTAATATTCAAACAAACAATGTGGTTTAAGTTTTAAATAAAAGCACTCTTTCTTTGATAGCTTAGTAGACTATGTAAAATTCTTGTACCACGTATTCATTGGCGAGATGAAGCAGAGAAAGGCAGTGACATTAATGACCAAATGCAGATACATGGGGACCTCTCAGATAATATACACTAGCATGGGGATGAGGAGAAGGCTCAGATGGTTAGTCATGAAGACATGATTGCTGATCCCCAGAATGCAGGGAAAAAACCAAGCATTATGGCTCATGCTTATAACCCTAACACTGGGATATGAAGACAGTAGAATTGTTAGGATTGGTAGTAGGATAGTCCGGTTGAGTCAATGAGAGATCTTATACCCCAAAGTACAGGGACCAATAGAGGAAAACCTTCATTGTCAACCCACAAGTGCACACATACACATATGCACACACACCCCTCAACATGGGGTTACCATTGCTATTGATAAAACTTTTTTGTGTGTGAAAGTAATGCTCATGTATTAAAATTTTTACTTATATAATGCACACATACTACACTTACTTATACATAAATTTTGGTGATGTTTATTACTTAAAACAACTTTCATATTTGAACGAGCACCTGCTTTTCTAGCATTTAATGGAATACAATGGCACATAAACTAACTTGCTTGTGAGATTTTAACTCTTCATCAGTAAAAAAATAATCAACATTTATTTTTAGTGGTTCATTTTCACCTTTAATATTCTTTGACTTATCCTTAATATTTTCACACATCTATTTAATGGTGACCAGAGTTTATATTAATTTAACAATATAAGATAAAATTACTATCACATACCTTCTACAGTGTTGGTTAGAATACTCGCTCTGCTCATTGCCCTTTGCCTGAGATGCGGGTCATTCAGCATGTCCTCAGACAAAAAGTAAGAACTAGAGAGTCTTTTTTTGCGCATCTGATTAGTTGTGCCCTAAAGGGAAAAAAAAAGGCAACCAATTCCAATCTTAAGAATGAAACTCTAATATAACATAGGTAAGAATAAAGTCGTGCTTGGGTAGCTGTAATAAATAAATAAAAATAGAGATTAGTTGCTAGATTTATATGGTGATGCTACTTTCTAGTTGTGTTCAAGAGAGACACATGTTCATCATGAGTAAACACATATAAAAAAAATATCTTGCCTCATACACTTGTTTCCGGTTAAGAAACAAAGCAGCTGTTTTTCTCATTATGGCACTATTTTGATCTCTCTGAATATATAACATAATCCAATATTTGCCAAGGGAAAGCCACACATGAAAACAACCAGACAAGAGGTGCAGAGGTGTGTGTAGAAAGGGTAGAGTCCCATACTCTGATTTTTGCAATTATTATTCCCAAGATTGTTTATCATGATACCAGCAGTAATGAAAACCACTTTAGGAATTTTTTCCCTTAGGGCTGAAAGAATACTTTATGACATGATGGGTGGATAGTGCTGAGTAACTCAGTTTGAAAAAGGTGTTTACGACCAATGGCAACAGTTGCAGCATGGAGAGGCTGTCTTTGTCTCAAAGAAGTGGCCATGGTGCAACTCTAAAAGTCAGACATGCAGGAATATGAACAGAGGCATGCCAGGCATATTCATCTTTAAGTGAAAATGCTTGGTTTCCAAGCACACCAGCAAACTTAAATATTTTAAAAAGACTATACTGGTCTTTTAAAGTCTACACTCCCATACACATAATATACATAAACAATTATACAACTCTGAAGCTGTCATGTACTAGTATGTATGTGCTATGGGATAGGAAGCAGATCCTTCACCATATGACCACGAATAAATAATTGTAAGGTTGCAAAGTTGTATATAGTCATGCATGTATACATATCAACATATAGACATGTATACATACAATGCATTTGTATATATGTATATGGGCATATGATGTGTTTTCTCTGACCTATGTTCTAATTGACTTTTCTCTCTCAAATCAAAAAGAATTTGACTATACAAATCCTTTTCCATATGGGCATGTGCACACTGTACAGATTTTATTGTTGTACAAGAACATACGTGTACCTATAAAGCGTGCACTGTCCCTGGCTTCTATAATAATCACATTTGTAATTCTTCAGCTTTTATAATTTTAGCTTTTACTTTTTGTGGTTTTGAGTTTTTTCCCCCTCTCTGTTAAAAAGCAAACTCTTAAAATAAAATACTAATTAATAAATGGGAACTCAGCTTCAACTACGACATACGTTGCATAATAACAATTTACAGATTAAAAATACCATTGGAAGACAAAGCCTGAGTGCCATTTCATAGAACAATAACATGCTACTTCCAAAGAAAAGCAGCTTAACAGAACGGCATAAATTGTGTCATGCAAGCAGACAGGTTGCAAGTTACCCCAGAGCACATGCATTTTTTTTTCAAACTGAAATGTGTGTGTGGCCATAACTTTGATGGAACTTTAATTCTCACTTGAAATACTACACAGTTTGCTACTACAAACATAGATGTGTAATGTGTGATGGAAACTTGCTGGGTTAATGGCAGCCCTTGCTGATATTTGGTAATGTAAAATAACGTAATAAGTGGGTGAGACATGTATCCTGAAAACTCCGACTGGTTTTCAGGCTTAATGTGACATTATCTAAGCTTTCAGTGATTCTGAGGCATTGGAATTTGTTATGTCAGAATCGTCACACTTATAAATTTATGTTTATTTGTTTCTGTAAATATCTTTTGGATATTTTGTACTGATAGACCTCAGACAAAATATATTTTAAATGAAAGTGGTACATTTCATATGTTTAGAGGAATAAGCACTTATATACAAGTTTGGAAGCCTAATGCCCTTTGGAGACACAGTGAGGATGGCGGCTCAGAGCATACCCTTAGGACACCGGGCCTTTGTGGAAATGTCAGAGCTGCTCATGAACAATGGTGACATGTAAACATTTATCCCTCCTGTTTGTAGTGATAGTAATGCATCATCTCATTCAGATGGTGCGAAGCTTATGAATGTGTTTTTCGTTTTTACTGTTGTTATCAATAACCCAAGTAAAAGTCCCTTGCAATAAGCATATATTAAATAAATAACCTGAAATAAACAGAGGTAGGTGGCAAGGAATCCAGGTGTCTTTACAGAGTGGAGCCTGTCTTCTAAGAAGGTCACTCTACTCAATAAGCTATAGTCACCTTTTGTAACTGTTCTCTAAAGTGATGCTTTTAGGAAACCTATAATCATAACATAAATGTAAATATTTTTCCAGCATGAGATATAACAATTTTAATTGTATGTGTGTGTGTGTGTGTGTGTGTGTGTGTGTGCGCTGTTATGTACATGTATTGTGTGGTATGCACATGTACGTGTGGTATGACCTGCCACCACCAGAAGAGGGAGCCAGATGTCATGGAGCCAGTATTACAGTGGCTGTTTTTGTGCGCTATGTGAATTGGGTGCTGTGTCATAAGGCCCTTATTCATGGGAGCATCTCTTTAGTCCCATAAAATAAAATTGAATCAAGTGATTACAACACCTAACTCGAAGATTGAGCTATGAATTAAAGCTGTGTTTTCACAGAGAAGGCATCACCAAATGCAGAGCCATTCACAGGCCAGAGAGCAGTCCCCCCCAGCAGAGACAATGACTGATGCACAAGTAAGAGCTCAGCCATGCCTGAGCTATGGAAAACATCCTTACGCTGTCGTCGGAAGTTGCCTTATCTATTATCACCTCTGGAAGAAGCTGTCCATTGGGAAGCATGAGGGCTGAGGGTCCATCAACAAGCGACACCACGCCATTGCAGTCCACTGCACTGTGCATCTTCCCGTTCACCGGCAGCACTGGCGGGGACCTACTGGCCTGGCTGATGTTACTGCTGCGCCGCTCTCGGGGTCTATGGGGTACGAATAGTGAACCCCTTCTGCTCTCGTTGTCTCCAAAAATGCTATGCTCATCATCAGCAAATTCTGTCTCAGATCCCAGATCTCTTCCTCGCCCCTTAAAACTGAAGAGACTTGTTCTGCTGCTGCGCCTGGCAGAAAACAAGGACCCGCGAATGCTGAGTGGAGACTGTGGACCGGAAAAAAAAAAAAAAGACAGTAAGCATCTGCTGGAGCTCCTACAGATAAGTACAGACTTCATGAAGTTACCACGAAAGTTTTAGCCTAAGACCAGTGATCCTATGGTTGCTTAGAAGAAACATATTTAAAAGAAAGGCAGTACAACAAATACCCCAATTCTAACAAATAAAGGCTGCGATAATTAGAAGAATTCATCCGCCTGTCAAGGAAAAGGATCTGCCTGATGCTAATACAAAAACTCATCATTTAGCTTTTTCACTTATCAGTTCCTAAGTTCCATTAGAAATTGAAACTTTAAAATTGTATTTATTGTTGGGCAGAGGGCCTTGTGGAAAGGTATGAATCTGGAGATCAGTTGTTTCCTTCCACGGTAAGGTCTGGGGAACTCACTGATTTATAGACTTGCGGGCAGCTGAATGTGCCTTAAAGGCTCTAAGAGCCAGTGAAGTTAAGAGACAGGGACTATCACAACTCTGCGGGTTGTGTATATGGGGATGGAGTGGGGAGTTGTTCCCAAGGGAACAGAGGGAAACTGTCACCTTCGTAGGACTCCTATCCAGTACAAACTTCCCATAAGTGAAAACCCAGAGCAGATTATTTAGAAGTACTAAATCCAATACACGTAAGTGCTTCCTATATAAAGGACAGGTGAGTGGCAGGCACTGGGAACCAAGACAGATAAATAGGACATGGGCTTCACCACGGAACAAGCCTGGACTCCCTCTTGTCTTTCTTTGTGCTAGCATCATATGGATTCAAGATCTGTTTCCCTTCTGGACTGTAGTGGTTACAGATAAGGATGGATTTTTTTCCACTTCTGTGCTTATCTGGCACTCAGCAGTCCTAAGTAACAAAGGCTGGAAACTTCAAATATGGCAAAGACGATGACAGTAATCCTGGACAATGCATGGAAGGTCAGGTTGGTGGAACACAGATGAAAAAAGAATGTCTGAAGGATTATGGGAGTGAGAGCTGCTTGAGCAAAACAGAGGAAGAAGAGGCTGCTGTGACAGGAGAAATTAATGAAGAAAATTACCAGTGAGACGGTTGGGAATGTAGCTAAGTTGGTAGTGTGTTTTGCCTAGTATACATATGGTCTAAAGTTCAAATCCCCAAATTGCATAAAGTGGGTGTGGTGACCAATGCCTATAACCCTAGCCCTGGAGAGGCAGAAGGAAGAAGATCAGGAGTTCAAGGTCATTGTTGGCTATAATAGAGGGTTTGAGGCCAGTCTTAGTTTAGGAGAGGCAAGGAAAGAGTGAAAGTTTCAGCTGCAGTGAGCATCCCAGTTAGGGAACTGGAGTCCAGAAAGGTTAGAGGAAGCTGAGAAAGGCAGTCACAGCCAATTGGTGATCTGCATCAGATGTGACCCTTGGTCTTCAGTGTTGATTCATCAGAGTGGCCCATATGTATATTTCTGTGTCAACAGTCTAGGTGGGGGTATGACGTGTGGATGTTTAGCAGCTCTAGATCCATGGCTTAGATCACGGGTTTGCAGGGAACTGGGATGTGGATTCAAAGTGAAAAAGAAGACAAGGAGAAGGATATCCCAGAGGGGAGAAATTCATTTACTAATCAATCAGCAGTTTCTGTGCTTAGGGTGGAGGATGTCAAAGGCATGGGCAAAATTCCAAATTGGGTGCCTGGTGCTTTGGTAATGCTGGTCTACAGAACTGAAGAAGGTAGATGCACCAGTCGAAGATTAGACTCCCTCCCTCTCTTTCTTTTTTCTTTCCTCCTTCCTTCCTCTCTTCTCTCCTCTCCTCCCCTTTCCTCATCCTGATCTTATCATGAATGAGATATTAAAATGATTGATTGAATACAACTATGGAAATCAATCTATGGAATGAAAAAAATCTCTTCATCCCCTATAGTAGTTTTCAGGAACATTTTCTTTTCTTTTCTCTTTCTTTCTTTCTTTCTTTCTTTCTTTCTTTCTTTCTTTCTTTCT
>JADRCD010222785.1:0-23219 GCA_019843815.1 Montemys delectorum
TTTAGACCCAGTGTGTTTTAGATGGCCTTAGAGGTACCCTGACCACTGAGCTGCCAGACTTTTCATCTCTCTTCTGCAATGACTGTAAAAGCCTCATGCCATTTTTGAGAAATACATTCAGATCCCACACTTCTTGTGTTGTGTCTGTCTGTCATCGCCAAATCCCTTGCCCATCTGGCCAAAACTCTCATCACCCCGCAGAATAAGGGCTCTCCCGCAAGAAACCCCAGTCCCTGGCATTCTTTTATATCATACTTCAAGGAAGAAGGAAAATCATTGACCTTCTAAGAGGTCAGCCATTTTCTAGAAAAATTTGGCAGAAAGGTGAGTGTTACATGTTACATGTTAAAGTCTCTCTCTCTCCTCTCTCTCTCTCTCTCTCTCATACACACACATATACACATACAGTATAAAGAGCATAATTTTGATTTTTAAAAGTAAAATGAGCCTTTCACTTGATGGCTGACATGAAGTTGCATTTAGTAAATTTAAATTTAGTAAATTTACAATTTCTTTTCTCTGATTTTTAGATAGTTTCCACAAAGCCAAGGTGGGAGGAGTTTGGGTTTTTTGTTTGTTTGTTTGTTTTTAATGAGTATTTTTCAACAAGACTGAGTTTTGCCGGTGCATTCGGTCCTAAAACCAAACATTCAGAACGAGTGAACTTTAGAAGAAGAACATGCAACATTTTCTATGAAAGCAATAAATCGCCTCGTTGTCTCCCTGCCTGTGGTAAGAGAACAGGGGACAAACTCAGAGAAGGGCCACCAGCAGCCTGAGGACTTCCCATAAGATCTTAGGGGCCTCCACTCACATAAGGTCCTTAATGTCACTGCAGAAAAGAATTTCAGGCAGAGCCAGACTGAGGCCCAGGGGACAGGCAGGCTCACCTACGAGCGGGGCTGTAGGCTTCACAGAGTAGATTCATTTCAGTGTCTTTTCAATGGCTAGGTCACCGCTTTCGTAGGTATTCAACTTACCACTAAAGAGTTATTAAGAAACTTGGGCTCCTTCTTCCGATTTCCGGTAAGAGATTGGCCGGCCCAGGGGTGTTGAGGATGGACAGCAATCTCATAAAATATAACCATACAGCACAAGGGTTACACAAGGGAACTGGGATACATCTTTTACTGCAAATGGGGTTTCTGATGAGATTCTGAGAAAACTGCAGGTGTATGACAGAGAAAGGACAAAGGTCATATTAGCTAGCCTTGTGCTTAGCTCACTGCTATTTTAACTTTTTTTTTTTTTTTTAAATATCTTTATATTTAACAGGCTTTGTGTCAGCAGCCTTCACAGCAGTTGTCAGGAATTGTGCTGCGATTCTTGATTCCCAGCTGGTGAGGGGCTTCAAGAGGCTCTGGAGTGGGCGGCTCTTTTCCCTGCCCGTCTCCCGGTAATTTTCCCCGCCTTCCCATCCTGCCTTCTTACCATGAATGAGAACAGTTTCAAATAATTATGCCTCCCCTGAGACACATCTCCTGATTCCAGGATAGTGTGGCTTCAGGGAAGAGTGTAAAATTTACATCCACATCAGAGCCTTGAATGCTCTTGCCATCTCCAGCCCTCCCTTCCCCACACCTGCTCATCCCCGACAGGCCATCTCTCTTACTAAATCGTGTCCATATCTGACAACACCTGCAGGCTGCATACAACTGAAGAAATGCCTCTGACGCATGCTGCTTCCCATCTCCCTGAGGATATACCAGCCGGGTGGGTTTTCATTCTCATGTCTCAGAAATCAGCTTCCGTATGGCTGGTGTCCATCCACTAACCCATTCTATAGATGGTCTGGAGGAGAGTCCCCCCTGGGGATCAAATGACCCTGCCCTATGAAATTCCCTTACAGAGCAATGCCAGAGCCAAGTTCACGAGATAGGCCCCCAAGGAAATGGGTCAGCCCACATGCAAGCTCCGGGAAATGAAAACGTGGCCTTGGGCTCAACTGCTGGGGAGAACTTTGAGTCAGGCTAAATATAACAACCGTGCTGGAAAACAGCCAGTGCTGGGGCCCCAGCTCTGTGACTCCAAGAGAGAACTCTGAGAGGCTTCATTGCCACAGGTGGACCACAAGGCTCTTTCAACTCTCTTCCCAAAATAAATGATTAATGAGTCTAATTCCTAGTGTTGATTGAATAGTCATAAAAATTCAGGCTGAAAAGAAGTAGTGGTGAGTGGGTGGAGGAAGGGGAGCCTTCCATGACTGTGATTATGCAAATTGATTTTCTTAGAAGATTCCGTACTAGGTCCCTGTGTTTCATAATGCCCCGAGCAAGGCATTTCTTTACCTTGCTGTGGTTCTGCTTCCCTACAGGGGTGGGCCAGGACTTCTGGGTCTGCCGCACATTCTGACATCTCTGTACCATCCAGGGGAAGAGGGTCCAGCCTGTAAGCACGAGGGGACGCTTCTTCCCCCACAGGGAGCTCTCTCTCAGAAAATCCAGCATGGAAACTTCCCCATGAGGGCGTGGTTCAAAGGGTTAACAGAGGGCATGGCAAATGACACCCCCCCCCCCACTGAGGGTACCTTTAAGGAACTGTAACACCTAAATAATCATCTCGAATAATTTAGGTGGAAACTTAATATGCAGTCAACTTCACTGCGTATGAAATGCATTGACCAATCAAGATGATATAGAATATCAGCTAGTTTTATAAAGGTCAGTAGCTGGGCAAGGTGGCTCAGGCCTATAAATTCTAGCTATTTTGAAAGCTGAGGCAGGAGGATTGTAAATTGAAGAACTACCTTGGACTTTAGGATGTGTTGAAGACCAGCCTGGGTAACTTAATGAAGCCCGATATCTCTCTCTCTCTCTCTCTCTCTCTCTCTCTCTCTCTCTCTCTCTCTCTCTCTCTCTCTCATAGATATAGATATAGATATAGATTATATATAGATATATATTATATATATGGATATATATCATATATAGAGAGACAATATATAAATGAATAAATAAAGAAGACTACGGGTGTAGCTCAGTGGTAGAGCACTTGCAGAGCATTCAGGAGCCGCTCACTGGGTTCGGTCTCTAGAACCACAAAGGGGAGAGAAGGCAGCAGTGATCCTGTGGGATAAATCACAGAGAATAACTTACTGTATTGACTACCAGAAATATGGAGGGGTGACTTATTCTTAACTAACATTTCAAATACTCCATTTTTTCATTTGCTTGCCTCTGGATTTTAAAGTCAATTCACCTTCTTCTTCGCTGCAGGTGAGTGAAGTCAGGTGATGTTGTTGCCCATCTCTGACTCACTGCCATTGTTTGTGTTCTCACCAGTGGTGCCCTGGATGTAGGTTCTCTTTTACTGCCTGTGTAGGGGAGGTGAGCCATCTTCCCACACCCTCAGCTAGGGTAGACAAAACATTGACAGAAGAAAAGAAGAAAAACTAAATGAGTTGTTAGCTTCTTTTATACCCACACAGGGCCCTCCATAACAAATACGTAGACAAAAGAAGCAGTCGGGGCTAGGTCTACTCCCTAAGTCTGACAGGACTGGGGCAAAGGCTTTCTCACTAAGTTTGACATGACTGGTAAATTACCTAGTGTGTCCAAACAAAGGTGCTTAGGCAAGGCAGCTAACTGTGGGTTCCTTTAACAATGGCCGCCATACAGATTTCTCTTGGTCTCAACTCCCTCATTGTTACCAAGGAATCGAGAGAGCAGTCCCTCTTGGGAGTTCTTGGGCACATTTATAAAAGAGTTTAAAAGCTGACTTCAGAAGGAAGCATGGGGATCATTTTATTTGAGTTTGAAAAAAAAAAAACAAAAAACAAAAAACAAAAAAAAAAAAAAAAAAAACCAAAGGGCAGGCAAACTATAAATGTAGGCAGCTGCCCTGAGAAAGGAGAGGACAGAAAGCCTTGGAAGTTGGGCATGGAGCTCAGCAAGCAGGTGAGGGAAGGGCGGGCCTTCAGAGAAATGGCGAGAAAGCCCAGAGTTTCAGAGAAAGCATGCTTAGAGTAGGCTCCAGGCTCGAGTCCAAAAAAGAGAAATAAAGAGAAAAAGAGAAAGAGATGCTAAGTGCTGGGTACCAACGGCGCCCCGTTCCAGACTCTTGTGTCCCTGAACAAAGGATTTCACCTGAGTCACTTGGTCAGAAATAGAAACTGTGTTAAGGGACTGCCTCCTGAGAATAGGAGCAGGTGAGTGAGCTAAGTGGAAAACCCCAAAACCCTGTGTCACAGGGATGGTGGCCTTTTCCAGCGTTTACATAACATCTGAGAACCACAGTTTTGCTAATGTCCTTTCAGTCAAAAGAAACTCCACCCTCTCTGCCGACTCCCTCGGCCCCGGGTTAATCTTGACGCCCGCAGCCTTACTCTCCTGCAACACCAGCTCTGGTTTTCAGAACAGCGCTCTTTCTGATCTAGGAGGGACCTTGCATATGCTTTTAGGAAGACAAATGAGGGAAGCCCCTCTTAAATCTGCTGCCTGTCAAGAGCCTTTAACTCAAAATAGTCAATGTCTCACAGCGGTGTGCCAGGCGCCATATTCTCCACGTCTTACCTACACCTGATTCAGCGGTTGTGTGGTATTTAGTGAGCTGTGGAACGCGTCGAACTCTCACATTGCTAAGAGATTTCTTGAAAAGCCTTCAAATTGGGTTTTCCAGGCACAAGTTGAAGACAGTATAAACCAGCAGCTCTGAATCGTGAAAGCTCTCCCTGTCCTCCGCTCGTTCACTCTCGGCCATTAAATTCCTACAAAGGTAGAAACACGGTCCTCCACAAACACCTTTCGTCCATTCCTTTGCTCTACTATGGTTAATTGATGTCTATTCCTTCATGTTTCCTGCTAAACATGGAACTTGAGGTAACCTCTGAGACTTCCATGTCCTGTGAGGCTGGGTGGGCGGTCTTGTTTTATGTGCTTTGAACATTCGAACCATAATCACTGGGGGTCACTGCTCTGCAGAGGGACGTGAAGAGCTGTGTGGGAGCCAAGGATCAGATAACCCAGGCCGTGGATCTAGACTCCGAGCTGCAGCAACTGAAGCCGCAAGAAGGCACACGTTGCTTTGGCTGCTTCGAGCAGCAGTTCCCAGTATTTTTCTGTCGTCTCTTCAGGCCGAACCTTCCACAAGGCTGACTGATTTGAACTTCAATAGCGGTGGAGAGTTTGGAAGGTTCCAAGTCCAGAGCCAGATTATCTTGGTCCTCTGAATGGCCACATATTGCCTCTACTGGGTCTGACCTAGAGGCTTAATGGCCATTAGGCAAACCATTTGGAATGTACAGAGCCTTGGTTTTTCATTGGAATGTATTAACTCAGCAGACGACTGGCTTCTACCAACTCAAAAGCTAAGATTGTCATCAGGGAGCACCGGAGGCCCAGAACAGATGTTTCTCCCTTCTGCTGTAACCCGCCTTTCTGATGCTTCCACCGATGATTCGTTGTGACTTTCCTTGTTCTGTTACTTTAACCTTTAACGAAACTACTTCCATGTCGGAACATGGAATTTGGGGGTAACCTAGTTTCGTGTTCCTGGGGCACGGTTACTCAGATTTGGCTCCAGAATAAATGATCTCTTGTCTCCTTGAGGTGAAAGCTGTGTTTTTACATCGACAGTGGTAGAGGGTTTCATAAAGGAGGGTGGAGGTGTGGATAAACATTCATCCAGCTGCCCCTAAGCCGGCTAGAGTCACTAAAGGAATCTCCCATGGATTCCCCTGTCCTGACCTTGAAAATGGTTCAATCCTTTCATTCTATGATGAAAAGGTCAAATCTCCCCTAATGCCACCATTAGCAGCTTTATGAGGAGGTCACAGCCTGGTCAGTGAGCTACACACTAGGGAGCCAGCAATGGCCAAGTGCCTCAGGAAATTTAAAACACACACACACACACACACACACACACACACACACACACACAAAACAAAGAGCTCTACAGCGGGGACTCCACTCATACATACCGTTGCTGAGCATGTCCAACAAGGATAATATAAATTGCTGTTATCCACTGAGCATCCCTAAGGTGGTCCATGCATAGTCTGTTTCTCTTCCTTTCCCTTCCTTAATGCCGAGTTCACGGTCTACCTCCAGCTAGCTGCCTGGAGTTAAGAACTGTCTTCTCCCCGGTATCTATGTTTTGCCTTTGTTTGCAAATATCGGGCCTGTGAAGAACCATCCTGCCTCCATCCTGCATGAGAGCCATGCAGGAGTCATGACAAATGGCTTTAGGACTCATGGCATGCAGTCCACGGGTTACCTCAGCCACCTGGGTGGGCCTCAGTGTGGCACAGCCCCGAGGACCACGTGTCCTGAGGACTTCATGCTGCTATGGGGTTCTGCTATGGGGTTCCGCTCTGCCCGCCATCCTCACATCCCTCTTAATCGAAGAGTTGTATGAAACCTTTAAGGGACTTCCAGTCCCTCACTGGGCAGGGCCTAGGGCATTCACAATATTAATGTTTGATCTCTTCCAGGCATTGCTGCTGGAGCAGATTGATTCTGTCACCACCCTAGAGAAGGACTTAGACATGGAGACTGTCAGCAGTGACTGCCACCTTAGAAAGCATTTGGAAAAATAAAGTTGTTAGTGAAGATAGGTAGAGATGTTTTGACTACTGACTCCGATGTTAACAAAAAAAAAAAAAAAAAAAAAAACTTAGAGAACAATATGAACTCTTATTAGTTAAGCTAGGGACCCTTCGTGGTCAGGCAACAAGAACAATGGTAGCACTGGCTGACCTGGCTCTCATTGAGGCCGGAATGGTGATGACTGAGTTTAAACCCATTTTTGCCCTCAGCTTCCTGATATGACTTATTAAGAATTGCTGATGAGTAGATATACATTTTGAGAATTTAAGGTAGCTGTGACTGATTTTTATATAAAAGTTTAGATTTGTGATTCTTTGTGATTTAAGATTCTTACAAGATTATTTCTAAAGGTAAACAATAAAATAATTCCTTCTTTCTTTGCAGGCACAGATTGCTGCCTGCCAGTGAGAGAAGTTGGCTGAGAAAACTACTTTGCCTGCTTGCCCTTTGCTCGTCCATAACAGGTTGCTTGGTTATGAACGTACACGGGGTTGTTTTTAGAACACTTTGTTTCCTTACCTGTACTGTGTAGTGTTATTTCTTGTAAAGGTATCTGAAAGCAATTGGTTTTTTTCAAAATCATTTACTAAGAAGAAAGCTAAAACGTAATCACATTGTAACTATATCCTGCTTGAAAGGTTTTGCTGGGATACATGAGCAATGGAAGAAAGAATGAAAAATGGTGTGGCTGGAACAATGTCTCTTCCATCCATTGACTACCTGTGTGTGTGTGTGTGTGTGTGTGTGTGTGTGTGTGTGTGTGTGTTTGTAAAGTTTGTATGAATGGGGGTTGGACCTTTGTTCCTTCCATCCACCAAGTGTGTGTATTTATGTATGTATGTGTGGAATAGTTGGAGCCTGCTTGTTGGAGCTTTGCTCTATCCATTCTATGTGTGAATATGTATATGTCTGTCTGTGGGTCTGTATACGTGTACGTGTGTATATGTATGCATGTATATTTGTGTGTATGAAGTTATTGAATTCTGCCTTTGTTTCATTCATTCATTCAGTGTGTGTGTGTGTGTGTGTGTGCACACGCACACACGTGCGTGTGAATTTTCTCTCTTTTCTTTCTCATTGGCCCCAAGGAGTTAAAAGAGTTCATAGTTTTTCCCCCACAGAGAGTGCCAGCCGCAGTAAATTAAGCTTTGTTCCCTCAGAAAAAAAGTCTGCTGAGCAGCTTCTCTAATCACTGGCTGCCTTTGGCAGCAGCTCCTGTAGGTGTCTGGGTGTCTGGATCCACCCCGCACAGCCACTCTAAGCACTGACCCCAATGGCTGCCAGTCTCTGTTTATCACCACATGGATGCCAACGCCAGTCATTGGCACTATCTTGGGCTTAAAAGCCATCTTAAGAAAAGACAAACTAGGTTCATCTCTGGTTATGACTGGACTGGGACAGGAAAATCTCTTTTTCTCCTGGACTGGGCTATGTCTCACTTCAACTACAAATGGCTCTATATTATCTGTTCCAGGAATGGCGATCATGTCTGTTTCCAAAGGATTCACTAACTTCCTAGGCTTACCTTCTGCCCCTGTAACTCCACCTATTTTACCCCACAAATCCCCCATTTGGAAACTCTCTACCCCTGAGCTTAAAAACCTCGTCTTTCCTCATGTTCAGTGCTGACCTCTTAAACTCCACTTTCAGGAGAAGCCTCCTATGTACATGAATTTAAAAAGCTTGCTTTCATCAATTTCCTGCTTTAATTAATTTGGCCACGATCACTTTCATCCCCTGGAATCAGCTTCCAACCCTTTTCCTCTTCTCCTGTCTTTCACTCTGGTTTTTGCACGGATGTAAATGCTAACTCTGGACAAAAGTCAAGATCCCATTCCACAGGGACCTCTGGGCCCAAGGTCATCAGTGTGAACAAGCTACCTCTGTAGCCACAGAAGCCTTGCTGATGGAAAGAGTGTGGGTACTTCCATGGGACCCACCAGGCCCAAGCTAGCCTTCCTCTTGCATGAGCTGCAGCCAGGATCCAGAGGCGACAGACCCCAAGTTTCTCTGTTGAGATATATATTCAACATACTAAAGTGGACCGGGCCTCCCGGTTCTCCCAGCATGCCTCAGTCCCTACCTGGCATACCCTGCCCTCTACCCTGAACTTTCAAGCCCAGGGACTGGGCTGCCCTCCTCCCAGAGGCTCTTCCCTATAGAATCCAGACATTTTAGTGTCTACACACACACACACACACACACACACACACACACACACACGCACACACTCATAGGTGGTCCTAGGGATGGCAGGGACCTTTTTTTGTTTAGAAGTGTTGACGGACACCAGCCATAAAGCTGGTTAGGTCCTAAGGCATTTTGACTTGACACAAACTCATAGTATAAATCACTTGTCTCAGAGCCACAAACCCATCACCACGCCATTTTGATCTGCAGACTCTGGCATGGGCTTTGCTAATGGTACTCAATCTTTGCAGAACATGAGACTCACTAGAAGTGGCTGTTAAACATGATGATTCCAGTCCTCTGGTGGGGATTTTTCAGGCTAGTGACAACCTGTGGGAGTCCCCAACTCTAGCCCTTGGCTTTTATTTTCAGTGCACCAACTCTACACTGCCCACTCTGTGGCCCTCGAAGCTCACACTTCTTGTTCCTCTGCAGCCTTTAGATCTCTGATTCCTTTTGGGGCCGAGTTCAGTATTTCTGCCTTCATTCTACTAGGTCTCGGGTATTGATTCCACTTCTCTGCCCTCCTCTATTTACAATACTTCTTCTGGAAACATCTTCTACATCCTCATAATTCTGCCCTTTGTTCCAGTTCCACCTCCCTGTATCCAAACCATTTTCCCTGTAGGGAACTATTGTAAACTGTTTCCGTTGTAACTTTGAGAACCCTATGGTCATTTGTTTGTTTGTTTTTAATTATTAAATGATAGGATTCTATAGATACATTCAGGTCTTATTTTAAATGAAAAAAATGAAAATCTATATTTTACTAAATAGGCTAAGGTAAAAAACAAAACAAAACTAAACAAAACTACGCCCTAGAAGCATAGTGTGTGTGCCGGGTAGAGGAGGTTGTGGGGCGTTTTAGGAATAAAATGGAGGCTTTCCATTCCAATCACTTTTCGTTCATTTAAATCCTTTTGGTAGTGGTCCCAAAGTGTTAGAAGTTGAGGAATGTAGCTCCGTTGGTAAAGTGCTTGGCTAGCATGAAGCAGAGTTTGAATAAAGAGTGTGGCACCAGAGGCTGCTAACCCCAGCCCTTTGAGGATCAGGAGTTCTCTGCTACCTATGGAGTTTGAAGACAGGTGGGAAACCCAAGGCTCTTTCTTGACAATTAAGAAACAAATAACAAACCACGCCTTTAATCCTAGCACTTGGGAGGCAGAGGCAGGAGGGTCTCCGAGTTCGAGGCCAGCCTGATCTATGAAGTGAGTTCAAGGACAGCCTGAGCTACACATCGGAAACCCTGTCTCGAAAACAACAACAAAAACCTCCAAAGCACTTAATGGAAAGTAGAATTATGAATTAAACTATGCAAAGCTTGACAAGATAGGTTAGACGTCACACCTGAATCGTTTTAAACGTGTAGTTTAGTGACTTCCACGAATGTAAGATAAAATCATTAGAGTCAGCCACTTTAAAGATAATGTAAACCCTCCGGGGAAGCAGCCCAACCGGAGAGCTAAACTCAGAAAACAATCCCAGCCCCAATACAGTATGACTGCCACCTAGTGGCGAGATATCCTCAGCACAGGGGTCCTGCTTGAGTCCTGCTTGGACTGGGAACCTCGTCCAAAAACTAAGGCCACCGCTGGGTGGCGAGGGTAGTTCTGTTTTCTGCAAAGCCAACTCAGAGCTTCCAGGGTTATTGTAGGAAATACATTATTTGTTAATCCAGCTTCAGAGAAAGTCGTTCAAGGACCTTCAGCGCATCCAAAAGCATATTGCGAAGGTTGGACTGTACCATTGACTTAATTTTAGCTCAGAAAACATTTTGTAATTTTAAAAACAGCACTACAGTTGGGTCTTGAACCCCTGAAGTCAGTAAGGAAAGAATGGTGGTCTAAGGCAGTGTGTCAAGCCCATCTGAAACCTGGCAGAGCTGAGCCACGAGTATCTCCATATTCCCAACCTTCTTTGCCCAGCCTGTCCCACAGCAAACTGAAGCCACGTCTTCCACGATGCTCCGCAGAAGTTCTGAGTCCCCTCCCATTCATTTCGGCTTTTAACTATTATTTTCATGATATTTTAATATAATTACATTATTTTTCAAATTCACAGCCTCTTTAATTGTGTGTATGTCTCAGTGTGTGTGTATATGTGTGTGTGTCTGTCTGTCTGTATGTGTGTGTGCATATCTGTGTGCGTGTTGTGTTCTTAAATACAACTGCTAAGTCTGTGTAGTGTTACTTGCACATACGTTTTCAGGGCTGCTCCCGTAGGTTATTCGATACTCAAGGATCATCTGGGTGTCGGATCACCTATTGGTGTGCCCTTCCCTGGAGAAGACTACTTCTCCAGCTCCTGGCACTCCTTCCTTGCCTGTATTCTTTGTCTGAAGTTGACGGCTCATAAACATCGTAGTAGTCTATCAGTTGGTACCATCCTTGCTCCGGTCCTGTCTAGGCAGCCACATTGGTGAGACTTCATGGCTAGCTTCTCTGACATTTCTAGGAGACAATCTCACATCAAACTTGTTCCTCTCGTTCATTCTTCCCACCCCCCCCCCGTCCCTGCTACAATCCGTGAGCCATAGGTGCAGGGGTTGTGTTGTAGATGCATCTATTGGGATCGAGCGCCACAGCTCTGCATTTTTGATGAGTTGTGGTTTTCTATATCAGTCTGTCTGTTGCAAAGAGAAGTCTCCTTGATGTGGTTTAGGGAATATATATATATACCTGCGGGTATCAGGAGAAACACTCAGAATCTTTTGCTGGTTTGGTAGAGTGGCAGTTGTAGATTCCCTTACCAGACTTCATTACTTCATCACAGCTGGATACTTGGCTAGGTTTCCAGTACCAGGCATGGTTTCCCCCTTGTCAAATGGACTCCCATTCATTTCAGAATTCCAACCCCAAAGTGTTCAGACACCTTTGCTGACCTTACTCTTGCCACCAGTGGGAATTTTAAAGTTGACCCTTTTTCTTGTCTACATTTATGCTGGTGCCTCTAGGAAGCCAAAAATCTCACATAGACTGCAGCTGGCCCATTGCCTTCCTCATCCTTGCTCACCGTCTCTGACATCACTAATAGGTGAGGGTCAACGAAGATAGGTGAAGTATCGGGATAAGCCCACAGCATCCAAGGGCGCTCAGCCGACTTGGTTTCACTGTGTTGAGTCAGCGGCTGCTTTTGCTGCTTAAATACAATAACTGGAGAGTTGGAGGTTTTGTTTCAGCCCATGCTTTCTCTGCTCAGAAATCAGAGCCGAGATGATTAAGCGCGAGCTTTCCATGCAGATGGTGTCTCGCTTCATCAGCACCAACAGCACCTGTCACACTAACCCTCCAATGCAGATGTTAGCATATTTCAGGACACAGTGTCTTAAAGTGGTAAAGCACAGTGGTGTAGGGAAGGCTTGCCAGAAGAGAACCTAGTGATCCAAGTTGGAAAGCCGCTCCACGCTCTGCGGTTCTAGGAATCTAGGGAGTGTGGACAGCACGGCTCTCTTCTCCTGATTGCTGGAATGCTGTAGGAAAGTCAAATGTTCCGACAGAGACAGGTATGCAAGGTACATCCCACCAGTAGAAAACTGTAACCACCAAGAAATTCACATAAGCTATTCAGTAAAGAGTAAGGCTAAAACAAACAAACAATCAAACCCAACAACAACAACAAAACCACTCAAATCTGAAGGGTGAGATTTACAAAAAAGAGGTAAAGCTTAGGTTGGTATTTGACAAATGAGAAGGAGTTGACCCTGTGGTACAGGGGAAGGACGTTCTAAGCATGAGTGGTGTGTATGAGTATGTATGGGCTTATGCACTCTTATTAGACTACAATGACGCTGAGTAAATTCTTATCTACCATGGAGAAGAACAGAGATGATGAGAACTCAAGGTCTCTCAAAGTTGGGAGACAGAATTATACATATGTGTATAATATATATAGCTATTCTGGTGATATGCTTAAATTTCTTATGTGTATACACTACATGCTGAGCATGTTAACCCTTTTATAATTTCCTATTCTCCCTTCCCCACCACTTCCACTTCTACAGTCCTCTCTGTCTCCCTACACAGTTTTGGATTTGCTTTCACTTAAAATACATAGACATGATTTATGTGACCACACGGAATCTAGAAATCATGGATGAGGAGAAAGCTAGAATATCTTTCTTTCCGAGACTGGCTTGATTCACTTCATAGAATTGCCTCCATCTGACCATTCTCCAGTAAATGATATAATTGCATTCTTCTTATGGCTGAAGAAAAATCCCTTCATGCAAATGAAGTATATTTTTCTCCTCTGTTCCTTTATTGTTGGACGCTTAGATAGCCTTCATAACTTCACGATTATGAGTGCTGAGGCAATACAGAGTCATAGTTATTTTCTTAAAAAATTATTAGCTCTTTGAAATTTTCTTTCTTTTTTTTTTTTTTTTTTTTTTTTTTTTTTTGAGACTGCTCATGTTTATTAACAAAAGGGACAACCACACATATCCACTCCCAAGTATGTTTAGGAACCTTAACATTGACAATACTCACCCCTCCCAATACCCCTCTTCTCTAGGACCCATCCCAAACTTTGGGGGGCATTTTTTTAAAATCTGAAAATCACATGAATATGCTGTCTGGACTCTCTGCCTTTTATACCCCCATCTTCCTGTCCCTGAGAGCTGTAGAAGAAAATCTCCAAGAAGCTGCTCAGTCATTCAGGTTTAGATCAAAATCTGGATATAACTCCTTGGTGGTAACGCCTTGAGTCACAGCCAGCTTGCCCAGCAGCATCTGTGATACATCCTTGATATCATTGTATTCATGGAGGAGGGAAATATGCTGCTCCAGTTCAATCACACGGTAGCCCTCTGCTATTAACTGGGAGATCTCCTTGTCCAGCATCTCCTGCTTCTCCTTCAGCTTCTGAATGTCAGAGCTCAAAGTCTCCTCGCTGGCATCATCACTCTCATCAATCATGGGGAACGGCCGTTGCGGTGATCGGTAGCCTCCATGGTAAAGTCAGCTGAATTCTAACTCACCCCTCCTGAACCCTAAGGTCCAGGGCACCCGGAGCGGGGTGGGCTTAAAGTCGGAAGGGTCCAGGGTTGGGGTTACTCGGTTGCTTAAGCTAACTAGAAATCCACAACGGAGACCACCCAACCGCCTCGCGTCCGGCTGCCTGAAATTTTCTTATGATGTGTTTTGATAATATTGGCCCCTCCCCTGACTCCCCCCAGATCCACCCTTTTTTCTTTCAACCATGAAGACCCATTTGTGCATTCATATGTTCTCAGATGTGTGAACTTTACCTGGAACGTGGTCAGTTTCAGAGGTTCAGTCCATTATCTCCATGGCAGGAAGCATGGCAGCATCCAGGCAGACATAGTGCCGGAGGAGCTCAGAGTTCTACATCTTCATCCAAAGGCAGCCAGAGAGAGACTCGAGTTCCACACTGTGCGGGGCTTGAGCCTAGAAACCTCAAAGCCCACCCCCATCGTGACACACTTTTCCAACAAGGCCACGCCTACTCCAACAAGGCCACACTTCCTACTGGTACCTCTCAACATGGGCCAAGCATTCAAATACATGAGTCTATGGGGGCCAAACCTATTCAAATCGCCACACTGTCACAAGCATGTGAGTTCATATGGGTAGCTGCTCTGAGAAGCTTCTATTAGCAATGGATGGTGGTTAACATGGAGACACACAGCTAGTCTAAATGAAGAGAATAGAATAAGAGATTGCAGCGTGTTCACCCCTAAATGGGACATCTGTATCACACCTCTTTCTCCCAAGGCTCAGAGGGGGCATAACAGCAGAACAACCAGAGGCAGTGGATAACTACAAGGAAACACAGTCTCCAAGACACAATGGGGCAGCCGGAAACATAAATCATAAACTGCTTCCGACTCCCCGTGCTTGGCCTACTTAGGCCCATTCTTTATTTTGCATAAGATTTTAGAGTCCCTGTCTGAAATTGTGATTCAGACATGCGCTGATGGATGAAGGAAGTCAGCAAAACTGTGCTCGATCTTTCTGATTTCTGTTCCACCACAATGTGAGGCAGTGAGGAATCCCAGATGTGCCCTCCCTCTGCTGTGGGCCTACCCGCTGCTACGGCTTCTCCACCATGATTAACGGTATCCTCTCAAACTATGAGCCAGAATAAATGCTTCTTCCCTTAAGTTGCTTCTTGGCTGGCATTTAGTCACAGCAATGAGCACCGGACCTAATACAGGAAATTGATGATGAAAATGAGGGCAGTTGTTGTGACTAAATCTTAGCATGTAGTTCTTAGACCTTTGGATAAATTTTTCCCGAGAGAATGAAGATATATATCTGGAGATGAGGGATAAAGAAGACCTGAAATGTTATAAGCAGAGCTTATGATGGGGTTTTCTGATAGAGCTCAGAATGCAGGAAGGCCGGCCAAAATACAGTCAGAAATGACTAAGCCTGTGAGGTTTTGTAGGAGAACCAGGAGCCTATCAGGAACTAGGCTGTTCTAGAGAAAGATCTGACTGGCTTCTGCCACTTGGAAACTTGTGTGAGGTCAGATTCAGAATTAAGCTAATTTATTTGGTGGGAAGCTTGAGAAAGCACAATATCCACATTATGGCAGTGTTACTCCTCGCTACTCTTAGTCAAATTTCCAGCTGAGAGGGAGCAGAAAGATAAGAAAATTGAGCAGATGGGTACAGACAAAATATTTGTTATTGTTAAAGGGGTTGGCACCATCAGAGAAAATCCATAGACTTTGCACTGGGGCCAAAAGATGCCTCAAGGGCAAGAGTCCACATACAGAGAGCTCCAGGGTATAAAAATATATTTCATGTAAGAGAGAAGTACTTCAGAAGCCTCCAGGGTTCCCTTGTGCAAAGTGGTTGCCTAGGGAAGTGTTTTACCAGGTAGGTACACA
Source organism: Montemys delectorum (assembly GCA_019843815.1). Classification (NCBI taxonomy): domain Eukaryota; kingdom Metazoa; phylum Chordata; class Mammalia; order Rodentia; family Muridae; genus Montemys; species Montemys delectorum. The sequence continues at coordinate 15,594 of JADRCD010222785.1, forward strand.
GAAGGTATTGCATCTGTGGTCAAAGAGGGCCAGGTTACATCTCTGGGAACAGAATGCAATATCCTCTTGCTGGTGCTTCTTCTGATACGCAAAACTCAAGAATTAAAGAATCCTGTAGGCTTCATATTCTAAAAAGCCTGAGGCAGGACAATGTGTGGCAGTGTTGGATTCCCTATCCAGAGACCCTGAGAGAAGTGAAGCTATGAAGGTGAGGCTTAAGATTCAATGGAGATTCCAGGGTACTGGAGATGCCAGAAACATAAAACATCCACCAAGGAAAGCTACAGGCACTGGGTAGTGCTGGCCCAAGACTGGGGTCGCGTGTTTCAGGAAATAGATCGAGTGGAGCACACATGATGTCATCACGAGTTCCAGAGGCATGGAGCTTCAGGGTTTGGGGTTTGGTTTGGTTTGGTTTGGTTTGGTTTGGTTTGGTTTTTCCTATACTTGGTCTTGGTCTGATTTTTGTTTGTTTGTTTGTTTGTTTGTTTGTTCGTACACTGCTTTTGTCTGTATCACATTTGGAATAAAAATGTTTAACTCCATGCTATGATGTTCTGGAAGTAGGCACGTTTTTTCTCCTTTAGTTTTACAAGAGCTCACAGTTAAAAAGATTCCCATCGGTCTCGGAAAATACACTGGACTTTGGGCTTTTGAAAGTGTTCGAATAAAAACACCCATAGAGACAGAGCACTGACCATAGAAACTTGAAGAACACTCACCGAATCATGAGGATCCGGCGGAATCTCTGCTGTCTCTTGCGGCAGTACCAAACACACACCGCCGCACATTTGGAGATGAAGGATTGCTCAGCATAACACACAGGCCAAATGAATTAGCAGAAGAAAAACTGACCTAAAGTAAGCAGAGAGTAACTCCCAAGAGAAATGAGAAAATAGCAGCCAGAACAGTAGAGTGGCCTAGTGAGTACAGGCATGCGACAAGCGGTTTGATGACGGCTCACTATAACCTTGAATGGTAAGGAAGACAAGAATGTTTTCTAGAGGTTTTTTTTTTTTTTTTTTTTTTTTTTAACTATAATCACTGGTTACACTCATAAAAATGTCATTCTCAGGACCTTAATCCCCCTCCAAATGTCCTGCCACCAAGAAATATCGAAATGGTGGTTGGGTATTCAGCGTGTGAATCTGGGAGGTGGTGGGACACACTCAATCCATCACACCCACTCTAAAGAATGGACTGCAGAGGTGAAATTCAAAGAGTATGATATATATTGTACTGGCTGCTTCTGTGTGTCAACTTGACCCAAGCTGGAGATATCACAGAAAAAGGAGCCTCCCTTGAGGAAATGCCTCCATGAGATCCAGCTGTAAGGAATTTTCTCAATTAGTGATCAAGGGTGGGAGGGCACATTGTGGGTGGTGCCATCCCTGGGCTGGTAGTCCTGGGTTCTATAAGAGAGCAGGCTGAGCAAGCCAGGGGAAGCAAGCCAGTAAGGAACATCCCTCCATGGCCTCTGCATCAGCTCCTGCTTCCTGACCTGCTTGAGTTCCAGTCCTGACTTCCTCTGGTGATCAACAGCAATGTGGAAGTGTAAGCTGAATAAACCCTTTCCTCCCCAGCTTGCTTCTTGGTCATGGTGTTTGTGCAGGAATAGAAACCCTGACTAAGACATACATCATGTAGACATATATGTCAATATATCTATATGAGATATGTATCTATGTGTGTATATGTATGCATGTATGCATATATGTATATGTATGAATGTATAAATGTATGTATATATATTATGAATGTATGTATGCATGCATGCATGTATGTATATGAATGTATAAATGTATGCATGCATGTATGTATATATGTGTATGAATGTATAACTGTATGTATGTATGTATAGCATCCCTGGCATCACCCAAACAGACCACACAGAATCGTGTTTTACTAACCTAAGTGTCTCTAATTCCAGTCAAGTTGACAATCAAGATTAACCATCAGAGGCCTTCTCTCTGTTTCCACATGGCTCCACCACCACCTCTTATGAACAGAATAGTCTTCATGTCACACTGAATTGAGAGCTACAGAAAGAACTGCCGATCAGTTTTCACTGCAGACTAATTTCCTAAAGCGATGTTCACTGTGGGCAAGCTCTGCGCTGAACTGATGGGTTTTACTTCAGGTCCGTTCTGAGATCTGAACTACAACACTGAGCTAGCTCAAAGGTTGAGCCAACCTGTGCTTTAAGTCATTTGCGCTCTCTTCATTTTACTCTCTTGTCCATAGGAAGAGCTTCAGATTCCATATTAGAGAAGGGTCCCTAGATAGGATTATAACCTGCTCAACTAAGGGTATAAAATCTCTTCTAAAGCCTGGATTCACCTGGGATCCAGGCAGGCATGAAGACTGCTGCAGTCCAAGGCAAGCTGGCAGGCCAGTCTAACCCTTGGCTCAGAGGACGACCTTGCTTAACTAATAAAGTGGTGAGCAATCAGGAAAGATACCTGACATCAACTTTAGGCTTCCACATTCCTATCCATATGTGAATACATACAACACACACAGAGAGAGACACACGCAATCACACAGATACACAGTGATTCCAGATTTAACTCTTTGGTAGAATGCTTGCCTAGAATTCATGAGGGCCTGGTTTAGTCCCCACCATAGCCAAAGGCGGGGGGGGGGGGGAGGTGGAATAAGATAATACAAAATTGTTTAATGTGATACACACACACACACACACACACACACACGCCTTGAGAGGGTATTTGAAAGCAAAAGTTAGTTTCATTAATAAAGTATTAACCTTTAGGGACTGGAGCGATGTCTTAGTATTTAGGAGCATGAACACTTACTGCTCTTTCAGGTGATCACGGCTTGATCCTCAGCACCCACAGAGTGGCTCACAACTGCCTGTGACTTCAGTTCCTCCAGTTCTTCCAGTTCTAGGGAATGAGAGGCTCTCTTCCAATTTCTGTGGGCAACGGGCATTCATGTGGTACACAGACAAGGGTCAAAGCAGACAACACACGGATATGCATAGAATAAAGTAGAGCTGAGATAAAAAAAAAAAACAACGTGTAAATGGTCGGTCTAATATTAAAGTATGCTGTTAGACACTTTCATGCACATCCAGCGTTTTGTAGACACCAAGTCTTCCTTGTGGCAGAGAGTGCTGAACTGTGCTGGGTGTGTAGGTAGGAGAGCGAGAGCGGGGCTTGGAAAGGGTAGGGTGCCTGGGAGTGGCAAGCAGGAAGGATGTTATCAAAGGGGAAGGCAAAAGATGGGAAGCAAGATAAGAGAGGCGGGCTAGGAGGGTTGGAAAAGAAAGGGAGGGAGTGAGGGAGGGAGGGAGGGAGACAAGGAGGGAGGGAGGAAGGAAGGAAGGAAGGAAGGGAGGGAGGGAGGAAGGGAGGGAGGGAGGAAGGAAGAGAGAAAAAAGAAAGAGAAAGAGAATCTTAGGTTGTTATTCACCAAAAGAAAGAAAGAAAAAGAAAAGGAAGGGGGAGATTAGAAAAGAAGGAACTCTCAGAATGTGCTAAGACGGGAGTGGATGAACAGACAGTCCAGCACTGGAGAAGCATGCAGGAAGGAGCAGGCAATCTACTGCAGGGCCTGTCTTGCTTCCTCTGCCTAGTGCTTTGGGGCCCTCCCTGCCCACTTCTGTAAAGGGCTGGCATACGCTTTATACTCCTCCTGGCAAAATCCTCTATCCCAAAGAACTGTAGCTGCCGCTGTACGCCCGGTTCCTTACGTGCGTGTTCTCAGAGCTGCTTCTCCCCAGGACTGTCTCTGGGCACTGAGGACTTTCTCAACAGGGAAAGCCGGAACCTGAGGAACTACGAGGAAGCAGAAGGGAGGACGATTCGTTCCTAAGGAGACGTTAGAAGCCTCCGCGGAGCCAGGTCTTCGTTCTAGCAATCTCTTGGGATACCAAGTGGAAGGCTACTGGTGAACTCTAGTTCATCTCGGGATAATGGAGGAGGAACATGCGGAGAGAGCTCCTTCTCCATCCACTGCTTCCAGGCAGGTGGAATTTCCCCTTTCTGAGTCCAGCAGACAGCTCTGCATCCGGTGTAGCTCAGCCCACTGGGTACATACATCCCAAGACGACTGCTGTTCTTCAACTTTCTTCTCCTTTCTTCTCCCCCAGTCCTTTCTCTTGTTTGTTTTTACTTTTGTTTTTAAACAGGGACTCACATAGCCCAGGCTGGCCTCAAATTCACCGTGTGGATGAGGACAGCCTTGAACTTCTGACTTTTCTGCCTCTACCTCCAGAGTGCTGGGATTATAGGATCTTATGGGGTGCTGGGGATGGAACCTAGGTCTTTGGGCACGCTTGTGACACCTCAGCCCCCAAACCTTCTTCCTTAAGAGACAAAACAAGTGTTCCCCCACAGAAACGTCAAGGGGATAATTGGAAAGAAATCCCTAGTCAGTACCAGAAACAAAGTAGGATCAAGTGGGACTGGTTGTTTAAGTCTAATTTTTTTAACACGCTCAAAAAAAAAAAAAGATGTATCTGATGTTGAAGCTACCTTGGTGTTCCTGCTGCCGCTGTGTGAGGTGGGTGTGTGCCTGCACCCTCCTCTTCAAGTCACAGGCAAACCCTGGTAGGGAGAAGCTACAGTTTGGTCTTCTACAAAGAGTTTGACCTAACAGTCCCATCCTGGGTGGGTGGTCCTTCTGTTTCCTTTGGCAAAATCTGGCTTGATAATACATCGCGGTGTCTGAGGTACTCTGCTGTCAGAGGGGTTAGCACACTTCCTGACTGACAGAACACCCCTGCCTATGCCTCAGGCCCAGGATGGCAGAGACAGTGGGAGGAGCAACCAAGTTTCACTTCCTTGCTAGCTGAGAGACTCAGCCACAGTCGGCTCCTGTCCTTACCAAGGAGCAGCAGCGTGTCCAGTAGCAGCAGAACCCAATCTCTCTCTTCACACAGCACCTGGCAGGGAGTCAGCCATCAGAAGCAAAGGAACGAATGGGCAGAGCAGAACTTCTAGGAGGGAACATGAATACCCAGGATCCCTCAGAGCTGTGGGGCAGAGCAGATGGAGGCACAGACCTGCTCCAGGATTTGGGGTAAGAGCGCTTTTTCAATGAGTAGAACTTCCCACTCCCATGAAAAAAAAAATCGTTACTTTGATCAGTGTTTCCAGGACTCCCCATCTTCCCTCTGCCAACTGATGGTCTTCCACCTGGCCAGTTTAATTGATTTGTAGGAGTTCCCTTCTGGGGGTGCTGATTGACTGTAAAAGTGTAAGATGTTTTTCTAAAAGTGAGAACAGTTACACTGAGAGAACGTGACAAAAATCAACTGCTGGGCATCCTTTAGCGGCTGGGTCAGATGTGAAATGTGTGCGCACAATCGTCTGTTTCTTCGATACTGCTCTAGCTTATCATTAACATGAGGTGGAAGAGCTCTGAGTGTGCCTCTTGGCAGCGAAGTGTGTCACTGGTTCCATAAACAGAAAGACTACACGGCTGTGAGTAATAGGGATTTTTTTTTTTTTCAAAAGAAAAAGAATGAGGAAGTTTGTACGGCGGGGATCTTGTTTGTATGGTGCCTCCTTCTCACACAGCATTGCCAGCGCTTTCGTATACACTCTCTCTGTAAAGGCAGCCTACCCTTTAGACACAAAATAACAACAGCCAGGCTTCAGATAGGCAGGGTTGGGTTAAGTGAGATCATCAGAGTTCATCAGAAGGGACCCCGATGGCACTGCACATCCGGACATTTAGTAAAGAAAAAGGGCTACTCAAACAAGAAAGGGGGTTTCCTTGGAGACAAAGCCTTGCATCTACACACTTCTGTTTTCCAAGAGAAAGGATGCTGGACCTGCTATCTACCTAAGCAGCTGGAATTCCTCATCACCCAGTGACATAAGACACACTGTCACCTTGCATAGGATGACAGTGAACACGAAAGGGGCTTAAACCCCATCTTATCAGTCCCATCAGTGAAATAACAAGGCTGAGACAGCCACCTGCCAGAGGCTCCATCCTTGGACTCTGAGGATGAGTTGAAATCTCTGTTTACACTGCAGAGATTGTATCGTGTTGTATTGCGCTACTGTAAAAATTCTCAGGGCTCCATGCTGGCACAGCAAATAGAGATGCTGTGGCTTAGCCTGGCTCAGTCTCACAACCTGAGATCGATCCCTGGATCCCACTCGGCAGAGCTGTCTTCTGACATCCACACAGATGACAGACAGGCGGATACCCACATGCTCATGAACACACACACACACATCATGTACACGTGTAATAATAATCAATTAATAAAATTTCTAAAAGCAGCTCTCAATAAGTCTCTATATTTAGATTTAAAGCCAAGGACCTGCACAGTCATTTGGTATTGACAGCTAGGATTTTCAACAAAGGAAACTCCTCCTGAGGTCATCAGAGCTCCAAAAGCTCTCCATGTTTCTCTTCAAAAACAAACAAACAAACAAACAAACAAAAACAGATGTAAGCCGGGCAGTGGTGGCACATGCATTTAATCCTTGCACTTGGGAGGCAGAGGCAGGTGGATTTCTGAGTTTGAGGCCAGCCTGGTCTACAGAGTGAGTTCCAGGACAGCCAGGGCTACACAGAGAAACCCTGTCTTGAAATACCAAAACAAACAAACAAAACAGAAGTAAGGGCCCCTCTGTGAGCATCCAGTCAAGAGTCACAGAGGCAAGCAGCTCAGTGACAGCCTTACTGGCCGGCTCCCAAGGCTTGTGCCTGTGCTCCCAGCCCTCTCCGACCACTGAAGTCAAGACACCCAAAGGAGAAGATAGATTCAGAAAAGTTTCAACTCTGTCTCTTTAATTAAACAAATCCTGAAAACAGGATCTATGCTTTCAAACTGTCAGCACGCTCAGAGGACACAAATGAGCCTGACCATGTATCTGAGGACAGGATGAAGCCAGTACAGGTGAACCACAGGCTTCCCTTCCTGGGCAAACAAAAGACACCTGGTACTAAGTCTGGGGGAAGGGGCCTTATTGTTATTACAGAATAAATGGAACATTTGTATCCAGAGCTCTCTATTTCGGAAGATCTGGGCATTTTCTTGAATGTCAGAACTTGGTCTCAAGAACAATGCAAACTTGAGATGCTCACGAGACCGCTCTACAGCATGGGCCCCAACCATTTCTATAAACTAGACAGACTAAAGGAACTTCTTATTTGCTTATTCTTAGTCTTGATTTTATGCTTGACACAGGGTCTGATACAGCTCAGCCTCCAATTCGAGGGAACTGAGGATGACTTTTTTTTTTTTTTTTTTTTTTTTTTTTTTTTGAGACAGGGTTTCTCTGTGTAGCTCTGGCTGTCCTGGAACTCACTCTGTAGACCAGGCTGGCCTCGAACTCAGAAATCCAACTGCCTCTGCCTCCCAAGTGCTGGGATTAAAGGCATGTGCCAATATTGCCCGGGTTGAATTTCTTGATATTCCTTACTCTACCTCCGAAGGTCTGGGACTAGAGGTGCTATCACCACGCCCCATTTTATGCAGGGCTTCCAGGATTCAAGGCAAGTTCTCCACCTACTGAACTACTTCCTAGGCGTCTGTTTTGTTTTAAATTCTTGGTGCCCAGGCTATGCATGGCACAGAAGAAAGAAAGAGAGAAAGAAAGAAAGAAAGAAAGAAAGAAAGAAAGAAAGAAAGAAAGA
>JADRCD010222786.1:0-35191 GCA_019843815.1 Montemys delectorum
TTATAATATTTAGACTTTCCATATATAGTATTTTTATTCTTAAATAATTTCATACATGCATGAACTGCATTTTGGTCAGATTTACCTCCCCTCCTAACTTCTCCATTCCATTCAACTTTCATCCATCCTCCATCTGTGCTTCCCATATATTCATGGATGTAGGGCCATTCACTGGAGTATGGCTAATGCTTTAAGAAAATTGACTCTTCCTCCCCTCCAAAGCCATAAACTCTCAATGGCTCCTCAGCTTAGGTTTGTGAGGCCCTGGCCATGCTACAAGGTTGACTGGCTTGTTATTTTATAGGTCTTGGAAAGGCACCACAGCTGCAAATGGAAACCCTGCTTTTTCTATCTGTTAATCATCATCATGACTGCAATGGTCCTGTCATATCCAGAAGGCATTGTTTTACACTGGTCTTCCTGCACCTTAAAATAGCTTTCCAACTCACTTCTGTAGTTGTTCTGAGCCTTGGGGGATGGGGTGTAACATAGATGTCCCGTTTGTGCCTGAGGACTCCACTGGTACTTATTAACTACACTTAAACTAATTGTGAGTTTCTGCATTAATATCCATCTACTGCATAAAGAAATGTCTCTAATGAGGCTTGAGAACTGCACTAATCTATGGGTATAGAGAGAGATACAATCTTTAAGCCAGTTTGTTACTGTGTCCATTTAGCAGAATAATAGTTGTAGTCTCTTGCCTGGTGGTGGTGGGTGGTGACGCACACCTTTAATCCCAGCACTTCGGAGGAAGAGGCAGGTGGATTTCTGAGTTTGAGGCCAGCCTGGTCTACAAAGTGAGCTCCAGGACAGCCAGGGCTATACAGAGAAACCCTGTCTGGAAAAACAAAAAAAAAAAAAAAAATAGTTGTATCACCCCTTGGATCTATGACGTCCCCAGCCATGGGTTCTTGGCCAGATTTATAGTACTGGACATGAATTTTCTCCTGTACATCAGGCCTTATGTCAACTCAGGAAGCAGTTGGTTAGATTGTAACATTCGTGCCACTACGGCACACATGGACACAAAAATCATTATTGTAGCTCACAGGGTTGACATCTGAGTAATAAGGCTATTCATAGATCTTTCCCCCAGCTGCCTACATAGAGAGATACATGAGTTGACATGTGGGTGCTGGAAACTAAACCCAAGGCCCCTGTAAAAGCTGATGCCCTTTACTGCTGAGCCATCTCTCCAGCACCATCTTTATTAATTTCTTTTTTAAAATTTATTATTTATTTATTTATTATAAGTATACTGTAGCTGTCTTCAGACGCACCAAAAGCAGGTGTTAGATCTCATTACAGGTGTTTGTGAGCTACCATGTGGTTGCTGGGATTTGAATTCATGACCTTCAGAAGAGCAATCAGTACTCTTACCCGCTAAGCCATCTCACCAGCCCCTTAATTTCTTAATCTTAGCTATTCTGACTGGAGTAAGTTGAAATCTCAAAGTAGTCTTAATTTGTAGTTCACTGAGGGCTAACAACGATGAATACTTTTTCAAATACTTCTCAGTCATTTGTATTTCTTCTGTAAATTCTCTGTATAGTTCCATAGACCACTTTAAACTGGGTTGTTGTTTTCTCAGTGTTTAGTCTTTTGAGTGATTTGTATAATGAGCCATTTCCTTTACAGTGTAGAAACTTTTCTGTTTCATTAAGTCCCACTTACAGATTGTTGGTCCTATTTTCCAGGAAACCAGGATCCTATTAAGAAAGTCTTTTATGGACCCTATATCTTGACATGCCCTCCCTATGCTTTCTTCTAGAAGTTTCAGGGTTTTGGACCTAACCTTAAAATCTTTGATCTACTTGTAATTGATTTATAAATGACTTATGCACATGATGACAGAGAAAAATCAAGTTTCCATCTTCTCTGTACTTTCCCAGCACTATTTGTTAAAGATACTTCTTTACCCTAATGTATGATTTTTTATATCTTTGTGGAAAAATCAGGTGGCTGTGCATATTTGGCTTATATCTGGATTCTCTATTCTATTCCACTGATCATTATGTCCATCCTTGCACCAGCTCCATGCTATTCTTAGTGCCATGGCTCTGTACTCGCACTACTGTGCAATACAACTTGAACTCAGGAGTGGCAATGTCTCCAGTAGGGTGTTTATTGTTCAGGATTACATTAGCTGCAAAAGAGTCTTTGTACTTCCATGTGAATTTTAAGATTATTTTTTATGAAGAATTGCATTGGAATTTTGATAGAGGTTATATTGAATCTATAGATTTTGGTAGAAAGGCCATGTTCACAGTATTTCATCTACCAACCCACGTGCATGGGAGGTCTCTCCATCTTTCGGTAGCATCTTCAATTTCTATCTTCAGAATCCACTTTACTGTGTTTATCCCCTCTCAGGGTTTCCTGGTGCCATCTTAGCATTTCCCGTATACAGAATCATGTTGTCTACAAATAGGGATCTGTTAGCATCTTGCTTTGTATCTGTTTCCCTTTTATTTACCAATCTTAGTGCTCTAGTGAAGACTTTAAGCACTATGTTGAATAGGAGTGGAAAAACCCAACACTCCTGTCTTGCTTTTGATCTCTGTGAAGTGCTTTGATATTTCCCATCATTTATCGTGATGTTGGCTATCGGTGTGTTGTATATTTTATTAAGATGAGGCATGTTCCCTCCATCTATTTCATTGGTGAATCATTCCTGTATCTCTGGAATCAAGTCAACTTGACTCTGATGAATATCTTTGTGATATAATCTTGGACTCAGGTTGTCAGTATTTTATTGAATTGTTGTACCTATGCTCAGATTTAAAGAGCTCAGTCTGTTTCTTTTGTGATTGATGTTATGTCTTTATTTGGTCTCAGTATCAGGGTAATACTGGACTCGTAAGAAGAATGTGGAAGCCTTTCTTCCTTTTCTATTTTATGGAATAATTTAAATAGTATTAGCATTAGTCCTTTGAAGCTTGGGTAGAACTCTACAATGACTCCATCTGGTCCTGTGCTTTTTCTAATATGGGGAACTTTTTATTATTGTTTCATTCTTGTTGCTGGTTATAGATCTGTTTACATTATTTATCTCTTTAATTTTAGCATGTTATATGCACAAGAATTCTTCCATTTCTTTTACATTTTCTAGTTTAGTGGAATGGAGGTTTAAAAATATATCCTTAAGATTTTCTTCATTTCATTGGTTTCCTTTCATTTCTGCATTTCACTAACTTGTATCTTTTCTCTGTTTCTTTTTGCTAATTTAGCTAAGAGTTTGTCACCCTTTGCTTATCTTCGCAAAGAACCAATTCTCCCTTGATTCTTTGAATTGTTTGTTTCTATATCTTTCATTTCTTCTTGGTTAATTCTCTCTTTCCATCTACTGATTTTTGGCTTTGGTTTGTTCTTGATTTTTCAGAGCCTTAAAGTGTTTTGTTTTGTTTTGTTTTTTGGTATTTTCGAGACAGGGTTTCTCTGTATAGCTCTGACTGTCCTGGAACTCACTCTGTAGACCAGGCTGGCCTCGAACTCAGAAATCCACTTGCCTCTGCCTCCCAAGTGCTGGGACTAAAGGCGTGTGCCACCACCACCTTCTTGTGTCTTATAGATATAGGAATAATATGTTTTCATTTTCATTCAATTCTAGAAATTTTTTATTATCTTGATTTCTTTTTGATTCAATTATATTTAGTGTTTCCTTTTCTCTTCTCTTCTCTTTTCTTTTCTCTTCTTTTTGACAGGGGTTCTCTGTGTAGCCCTGGCTGTCCTGACTCTGTAGACCAGGCTGGCCTTGAACTCAGAGTTCTGCCTGCCTCTACCTCCTGAGTCTGTGTGCTTTCTATAGTTTCTCTTGATGTTGATATCTAACTTTATTCCATTGTGATCAGATAGAATGTAAAATGTTATTTTAATTTTTCTGTATTTGTTGAAACTTGTGTCCTAATATTTGCTCAGTTTTGGAGAGAGTTCCATGAACTACTGAAAAGAATGTGTATGACTTGGTGATTAGGTGGAATGTTCTATAGATGTCTGTTTGGTCCACTTGATTTATAATGTCATTCAACTCTGATGTTCTTCTATTTAGTTTTTGTCCAGATGATGTGTCAATTCATGAGTATAAAGTATTGAAGTCACCCACTGTCACTGGGCATTGGGGCTAATTTGTAGTTTTAGATCTAGTAGAATGTCTTTCATAAAATTGAAAGTGCCTGTGTTTGATGTGTGTGGTTATGGCTGTGATATCCTCTTGGTGAATTGTTCTTTTAATGATCATGTAGTGACCATCTTTATCCCTTCTATTTTTGGTATGCAGTCTACTTGTTCAGATATTAGAATAAATATACTTGCTTGTTTCTGTTTCCTAGAATATCTTTTATCATCCTCGGATATTCTCGGAGGAGCCTGTTTCCTAATCCAATCTACTAAGTGTCTATGTCTTTTTATTGGGAAATTGAAACTACTAATATTTAAAGTTATTACTGATCTGAAGAAATGGCTCAGCAGTAAAGTAGAGTACTGCTCTTGCAGAGAACAAAAAATATAAAGCTTCTGGCTTCCATCGGCACCTGACATGTATGCACAACCACACACATACACACACACACACACACACACACACACACACACACGCACAGAAAGAGAGAGAAACAGAGAGAGAACTTAAAATAAAAATAAGTTATAGAGAGTTCTTATTAAAATATATAAATTAATTACTGCCATGGGTAATTTTGTGGTATTTTCTTAGACTTTATTTTACTAATTGTTCAGGTGTTATTTATTTATTGCCTATGATCCTTTGGGTATGCTTATCCTTCTCCTCTGACTGAAGCATTCCTCCCTTGAGATCTGTAGATCTCAAGATCTGTATCCTCTGTAGATCTGTCTTAGGGCTCATAAATTCCTTTCATGTCTTTCACTTTTAGTAGGTAGTTTTGCTGGGTATAATAATATGAGTTGGTGGTTTGGGCCTTTTAGAACTTGGAGTGTGTCTTTCCACTTCTGGCTTTAAATTTTTCTGTCAAATAATCATCTGTCATTCAGGTCGGTCTATCTTCAAAAATTACTTGACTCTTCATCCTTGGAGCTTTCAGTACCCTCCCTTTATTTTTAAAGTTTTAACCATAATATGTCATGGAGAGTTTATTTTCTGTCTATGTGGTACCCTGAAGGGCTCTTGCACCTGGATGGGTAACTCTTTCCCTAGGATTGAGAAATCTTTATTGAAAATAGTCTCTATACCATCACTATGGTATTTTCTTTCTTTTATGGCCATTATTATAATGTTGGGTCTTTTCACCATGTCCCAACATTCTCCCATGTTTGATTCTTTTTAAATTTCTCATTGACCTTTTTACTGAGTCATCCAGTTCCTCTATCTTGGCTTGTAGTCCTTACACTCTGTTTTCCACATGATTCATCCTGTTGGGAATATTTCCATTGATTTCTTTTAATTGTTTTTTCTAGGACATTTAAGTCTTTCAGCAATTTTCTTTATTAAGTTAGTTATTGTATCTTGAATTGAGTTCATCTGTTCATTCATGTCTTTGGGTTTTTTGTTTTTGTTTTTGTTTTTGTTTTTGGAGTATATGCCTATCCTCTCTGAGTTGTTTGAACACAGTTATAATAATTCTCTTGAATTCTTCATCTGAAAGATCTACCAAGTCATTCTCACTGGAGCTCATTTCTTGGGAATTGGTAATTAGAGGGAATATGTTGAGGTAGATTTTTGTGTTTTTATCTCTCTGCTGGGACTTGCACATCTGAAGTAGTTTGTTGGTTAAGTCTCTTTTTTGTTGTTGAATGTATACCCTTATACTAATAGGTCAGGACAGTAGCTCAGACAGGGCTGAGCCACTGTAAAACATCTTTCTGTCAGGTTACAATGGAAACACACACACACACACACACAAACCACAATGAGCTCATATGCAGGTGCAGGAAGTACTGCCTGGTGGCCAGCTCTGACTCAAGCCATATTAGACATAACAGTTCATTGACCTTTAAGTTGATGGGTCCTATGTAAATCTTTGTGGAATTTCTTAAGATTAACAAACCTCAGAATATATAGAAGATAACAGGATATGTGATCAGCACTGACCTTGCTCTGAGTCAAGTTATTTTTCTGTGTCATGTTACAGAACATGTTATAGGCATGTTACAGAAACAATATAAAATACTTGGCAAGCATAGAACAAACTGGCTACAGCTACGCTGGGGGACAGACCTCAACAAAAAGATGGTGACATTTTCTTTTGTGCAGTATTGAGGACTGTAGTTTCCTTTCCTAGTTTTCTTTGGGGAATCTACTACCATCTGCCTGAACAGACACCATTCAAGTCTCAGCACACCCTTGGCTGTGGCTGGGCCTCCCCTGGCTGGGCCTCTAGTCCTCAGCCTCTCTCATGGCTCAAATACCTTGACTCACCCCTGGTCTTAAACACAGCTGTGTGAAATATCAGATTTCATTAGAACATAAAATATAATCAAATTACTAGTGCTTAAATTCAGTTCCTCATGTGCCATGATGTATAGATAGTCCCCACTCTAACCACCCTGGCGTTGGAGTGTGCTATGCATTGCATTATCAGCTCCATTTCCCAAGTGAAGACAGCAGGGTGTGGAAAATTGATTGGCTCAAGTTCACACCTCTCCCCAGACCATTACAGCAGCTGTGAAAATCCAGTCTCTCTTTTTATCTCATTTTGCTTTGTTTTGATTTTTTTGTCTTATTTGTCTTTAACTTGTTTGTTTTGATTTCTGTTTTTGTGAGGGGGTGTTTCTTGGGGTTTTTTGTTGTTGTTGTTTTAAGGACAGAAAGATAAAAAAAAACATCGAGTTGGGTGGGTGGGAAGGTGGGGAGAATCTGAGAGAAAAACACAAACAAAATATATTGTATGAAAATGTTTTTAACTTTAAAAAAGGTTTAAAAAGAAAGATTGAATACCTAGAAACAGGCCACAAAGTAGGAAGATTAAATATAAATAGTTGCCCTGTCTTAGTTTGGCTTTTTTTTTTTTTTTTTTTTTTTTTTTTTTTGTTATAAAGAGACACCAAGACCAAGACAACTCTTGCAAAAGACAACATTTAATTGGAGCTGGCTTACAGTTTCAGCGTTTCAGTCCATTATCATCATGACAGGAAACATGGCAGCATCCAGGCAGACATGGTGCTGGAGAAGGAGCTCAGAGTTCTAAATCTTGAACCCAAGGCAGCCAGTAGCAGACTGTCTTCCAGACAGCTAGGAGGAGGTTCTCAAAGCCCACCCCCACAGTGACACACTTCCTCCAAGGAGGCCACTCCTATTCCAACAAGGCCACACCTCCTGATAGTACCACTCCCTGGTCTCTCAAATCATTTCTTAAAATATCTAATTTTCACCTAAGTTTTTTTTATCATCATTGGCATATTCCTATGATCATTCATATATGTATATATAAAACCAGGTCTTTGGGGTAGTCCTGAAAATTCAGACCCACATTTTTACACATTTTACACATTTTACATAACCTATCAATTTGTGTATCCAACAAATTGTGCTTCTGTGCATAGTAAATGAGTCAACTTTTTTGTAGATAGCAGACGGCATTCGTTACCTTAGGTATGGTGGAGCTAAAAGTCCTGTTGTGACAATGCAGTTAACTCTACAGTTACAGTATAAAAGTTTCTATAGACAATATCCAGGTGAAGGAGCACAGCCATGTTCTCAGGAATCCCAGCAGGAAAATGGGTAAAGAGCAGTCTGAATAGTATTAACAACTTTGTTTTCCATCACTCATTTTATTTGTTTTCATTGCTCATTTTAGTTGCAGGAAGCACAAGATGAGCTCACACAGGCGGCACAGAGTTCTAAGAAGATTCGAGCCATCTTGCAAAGGTATAAAATAGAGCAGCCACAAAGTACCGTGAGTTTTGCAAAAGGAATAGGGTAGCATAGAAATTTTATCAGTTACAATAGTGACTACTCCTTCACGAAGCCACAGACTTTCAGCATTATAGTGAGTAAAGTGCACTGTGTAAGTGTTAGGTATAGGTCAGCTGGGACCGGGCATGATCTGTGTGTGCAAGGTAAGGGTTTGATCCTAAACCCTGACAAAAAAATAAATGTATGACTTTTACACTGTTATGTACATTGTCCACAAAACATAGCAGGAAAAAAATTGAAGCTTTCCAAACCACCTGTTTTCAATTGTTTTTTAAAAAATGAATGAAATTATTCTTTCAGATGTTAGTTCAAAAATTGTGATAATGTTTTTCAAAAGTATATATGTGAATCATTATCAAATACATTTTAGGCTTGAAGTTCGATTTTCCAAATTAAAACTTACGCTGAAAGAGCAATCAGCAAAAATTGAACAAATTCAGAATCATCTACTGCACAAAGGTTTGGTGAGTCTTTATTTCTGTCATTCTAAAAATCCTTTCTCCCTTTTGTGGGATTACATAGGTATATTTTAGGATAAGAAAAAATTACCATTGATTAAAAATATTTGCCTTTGCCATGTCTGGGCATGGTGGCATACACCTTTAATCCCAGCATTCAGGAGATCAAACCACATGTATCTCTGAATTCCAGACCAGCCAGGGCTACATTATAGAGACAGTGTTGCACATATAGGGTGTGTGTGTGTGTGTGTGTGTGTGTGTGTGTGTGTGTGTGTGTGGTGTTTTGTTGTTGTTGTTGTTCATAATGCTTTTACCCTTTTAGCCAATAGTAGATATCCTCTTGATTTTATAGAAGTTCATTGAAATGATAGCATTAAGCTACAGAGATGGCTCAGAAGTTGAAAACATCCACTGTTCTTGTAGAGGGCCAGAATTAGATTCCCAGCACCACGTCAGGTAGCTCATAGCTAACAGGTCCACGTCAGGTAGCTCACAGCCCCAGAGGATTTGATGGCCTCTTATGACTTGCACACCTGTACACACATGGCTTATATACACATACACATAAATGAAAAGAAAAACAATTTTTAATTAAGAATTCACTGGACATGGTAGTGAATACCTTTAAGTCCTCAGGAGGCAGAGGCAGGTGGATCTCTGAGTTCAAAGCCAGCTTGATCTACATAGCAAATTCCAGGATAACCAGGACTACACAGAAAAACTTTGTCTTGGAAAAAAAGATTTTACTAACCAAGATTCTTATAAAATAAATGTTTAATAATGTTATAGTTAATGATATATCCTTGATATATTATATAAAGCTTTATAAGATGTTTCCTCATCAGTTATTTAATAGGCATGTGGATTGATTGGTTATTGTGAGTAGGGTTGCCGTGTACAAGTGTACAGTTGTCTATGTCACTGGGAAAGTCTAACTGTTCTAAGAACATTCCAGTTACTTGGTCGAGAGTCCAAAATCTGTTCGCAGAAGCCTTCAGTGAAGTTTTGAGGCCAGATGACTTATTACTTCCATTTCTAATCAAGACCAGATACTAGGGGCTAGAAAGAGAACTCAGAGAGTATTTGTTGTTATTGCAGAAGACCCATGTTTAGTTCACAGCACCCACGCAGTGGCTCACAACCATCCATAACTCCAGTTCCAAGGGATCTCTGATGTCCTCTTCTGACCTCCACAGTCGCCAGGCATACATGCAGACAAAACACTCATACACATCAAATAAATGGAAAATGCTTTTGAAGAATGCATATCTTCTCATTATATAAACACTTCCAGCAAGGAACATGTTTCTCTGTGTAATTTTCACAAAGAAAGGTGATGCCAGGGCTGGAGAGATGGCTCAGCAGTTAAGGGCACTGACTGCTCTTCCAAAGATCCTGAGTTCAAATCCCAGCAACCACATGGTGGCTCACAACCATCTGTAATGAGAGCTGACGCCCCCTTCTGGAGGGTCTGAAGACAGTTACAGTGTACTTAGATATAATAATAAATAAATCTTAAAGAAAGAAAAGAAAGAGAGGGGAGAAGGAAGGAAGGAAGGAAGGAAGGAAGGAAGGAAGGAAGGAAGGTGATGCCATTGGATGCATACAGGAAATGTTTCATTTAATAGGGCCTTACAGAACTGAGGACGCAGAAACTGTTTTGTCATTCACCGTGTCCGCCAGTTTTCCAAGAATGCAGCTCTCTCCTTTGCCACAGGAGCAAGGGTGTGCTGGTGAGCTGCTGTCCAGTGGCCACGCAGTGACAGGCTGGCTTCTCTGAAAAGCTCAGCCAGAGAGAGAAACTGTGCGGCTGCTATAGGAGGTAGATCACAGGCACGGGAGCTCAACTCAGACAGGCAGGAAGAGAAAAGCAGCGCATTGGGTGCAGGGTGGGGGTCCAAAGAGGCTTCAAAAAGAGCCCACCTCCAAATCCACAAGGAGATGCTCCTGTCCTGCTAAGAGACAACAGAGCACCCTCCACTCTCAGAGAAAATGGACAGCTCAGGCTTCCATTTTAATGATGGACAGGGAAACCTCGGTTACTCCTCACCAGACAGATCCAAAGTCTCCTGATTCTCACACTGCCTTTTCGGACATCAGCATCACAAGACTATGACGTGAACACCCACCTAGAGCCATGACCTGGCTCCTCTTGTAACCCGAAGCCAGGCTCAAGCTGCTTCTGGAAAAGTATGAACATCTTTAGAATTTACTCACAAGACCCAAAACATGATGAAGACTCCAAAATGTCCTAGTTACCCTTTATTTATCGAATTTGTAAGATTAAAAACTCAGATTTTAAGAGGTTGAAGAGATGGTTCAGGATGTGTTGCACAGGCAGCCAACCTGGGTTCTGGTCCCACATGGCTCATAACCATCTGTAACTCTAGTTCCAGGAGAACTAATGCCCTCTTCTGGCCACCATGGGCACCAGGTACATATACATACATTTAGGTATGTGCATACATACACACATGTATATCAAATAAAATAAACCCTTTTTTAAATCACATTTTTTTTTAAGTTACTGGAAGGTGCTGGGTGATGAAAATAGATTTTTAGAGGGACTGTGTATTAAGGAGTATCAGAGCTCACTGGGTCGGCCTTACTAGGATGGTAGGGAATCCAGACGAATCAGGCAAGTGTTATGCTTTGTGGTATTGCACGAAGATATTGTTTAAAGAAAAATAGTAAATAGAGAAGAAAATTTCAAACTCCTGGGAGAATTCTTACCAAGACTGAATATTTTTCTCATCCTAAAGTCAGGTGAGGATGAAAAAGACTCACGTTCACAAATTATAGGAATGTAAATTCTATAAAAATTAGTGATGAGAGGAACTAGAGGTATGGCTCAACAGGTAAGAGCACTGGTTGTTCTTCCGGAGGACCCAAGTTCAGTTCCCAGCACCCATCTATAACTACAGCTCTGGTAGACCTGGCCCTCTTTTGGCCTTTGCAGGTACCTGCTTGCTTGTGACATGTATATACACACATGCACATGTGGAGGGGAGATAAAAAATAATAAATTTCTTCAAAAATTAACGATAAATATATAAAAGTAAATAGGAGCCAGCTTTAAGGAGTTATTTTCTAATTTGATCCTAAGTAGAATGTTACAAACTTGGACAAATGCATATTACTCGTACACTTATAAGAAGTGATTTTATAAAAGAATAAGAGTCTGGATACTTTTAACTATTTTTATAATATTTTAAAGCTCGGAGATGAAACAAAGAAAGTCATCCTTCAAACACAGTCTCTAGAATGTACTTTGGAAAAACAGATGAATAAAAATGAGGAATTACTGACAGAGCTAACGAGGTAAGATTTTATTCAAATCCTTTCAACCATGAGTTAGCTTCACTGACATTTTTGATATTTCATATTTTTTGAGAATTTCATATATGAAATATTTACTTTATTCCCCTCCTTCTAGCTCCTCCCATGCCCTCCAACATCCTTTCAAATGTATAGCTTCTTTTTCTTTAATTGTTATTGTCATATATAATGTGTGTATGAATTTATAAATGCAATCTGCTGAGTTCACTTAATATTGCTCTTATGCGTGTATTTTAGGGATGACTACTTGGTGTTGTATAAGTTCGTTGTAATTTCATTCGTTTATGTGTTCAACTGTTGTACCTGCATATATATCTGTGCACCACACACATGCCTGGTGCCCACTGGAAGCTGGTGTTGGATGCCCTGGAACTAGAGCCGCAGATGGGTGGTCGAGAGGGTGCTGGGAGCCTGACTCAGGCACTCCGAAAGATCAGGAGAGCACCCAGTTCAGTCATTTTTTCAGCCTGCATAGCATGCCAGTGCTAGGCTCTTTGGATGCCATTCAGCAAGCTTGTGGATTCTTTGTCATGGTTGTTTCTGGGGGAGCAACAACTGTACAAGACAGAGTGAGGGGGAAAATCTTGTCAAGATAGGCCTGTGACAATCTGCAATGAAGGCCAGTTTGAAGCGCCTCAAAGCTGAAGTGACTCTTCTAATTTCCATCTGTGGGGAACACAACACAGTCAAACAACCATGTACAGGAAAAAAAAAAACACAGCAAGCAAGTGGAAGCTGAAGACCTGGGGAACCTAAATGTGCATCTGACTGAGTGGCATTTAAGACAAAGAGTCTGCAGAGATGATGAAGGCCCCTGTGGATTAACAAATGGAATATTCTCCCAAGAATGTGCTACACTTATAAAGAGATATGCACGTGTGCGTCCAGTCTCATGGTTTTCACTAACCCAAGAAACCATAGTGCTAAACTGAAGGATAGGTGAGAAATGACCTTCCGAGTGCCCCACCTGACATCTACAGGATACCCTTTCTAGAAGCTCACATCACATTCCCAAAGATAAATAACATCTTAGGCAAAAAAAAAAAAAAAAAAGTCTTAATAAATACAAAATGATTTCTTGGTTCTTTCTGTATCATAATGGAATGAAACTTCAAATCAATAGGAAGAAAAATTACAAATCCTTGATAAATCACAGGTACTGAACAGAACAGTACTGAATGGCCCAGTTAGTGGTAAGCATTCACTCTAGCACAGTGCTAAACTCCAGCCCCTTTGAGGGCTTTTCCGTGCACTTCCCTTTCCTCTTGTGCACCAGAGTAAACACAGTGTATATTTGGATCTTTCAGTGACATTCATATACAAGTATGGTTTTCTGCTTCACCCTGGTAACTCATCTCTGAGTTACAGGTAATCTTTAATAATTTGTCAGTGTTCACTCCAAAATGGATAATGAAAATTATAAAACATCTGAATGTGGTTCTAAAATGTGTTCCTCATGTGATATGTGTCATAAAATTTTTCTTCATTTTATTTACTTAATATTATAATTTTATCAAGAACCATAGACTATTTAACAAAAAACCCAACCCTAGACATGGGGAGGCCCTTTCTGAGTTGTTGCTCAGGTTATCCGTGAGACTCCCAAAATATTACAAGCTACCAATGTTGCCCTCAGTTGTCTCCCAGAAACTGAAAAGACCAAACACTTCAGACACAGGGTCCAGGGGTCCCTGAACTGAAGCTAACCTGAGTGCCTCCCTGCCAGCTTTTATGGTACCAGAAGGTGCTATGCAAGATTTGAAGGCAGGAAAACCAGTGATAGTCTTACCCAACTGTGGTGCCTGTGAGCCACAACAACCAGCATGACACAATGTCCCTAGGGGTGCAGTACAAAAGGGAAACCATGCCTGGTAGGGAAACCTAGGCAATCACACAGGACTGGTAAAGTCGTGGGTCTTAGAGGAACACCACCTTACTTTCCAACTACATTCTAAATATGTCTCCTCATACCTGCAAATAAGTGTAGCTTTCACACCTCTTCAGAGACAATTACAAAAAAAAAAAAAAAAAATGTGCCAGGTGGTGGTGGCGAACGCCTTTAGTCCCAGCACTTGGGAGGCAGAGGCAGGTGGATTTCTGAGTTCGAGGCCAGCCTGATCTACACAGTGAGTTCCAGGACAGCCAGAGCTACACAGAGAAACCCTGTCTCAAAAATACAAAAATACAAAAATACAAAAAAAAAAAAAAAAAAAGGTAAAAACAGTTATCATGTGGTTCCAGCCCCAAATGATCCATCTTATTAACACAGTCCTGCGCCTGAGGCTTGGGGATCAGGGCGGAAGGCTGTACGAGAAAAGCCGAGCATGAAAGATTGTGTCTACTAGAAATGAAGTCTTATCAAAGTGACTGCCTAAACAAGATCCAAGGAAAACACCAATAGGCACGCTAATATGAAAGGAGGGAGTTTTATAGGGCACTTCACTTCAGATGAAGAACTACAGGCAACTAAGAAACTCTAAGAATGGAAGAAATAGCCTTCCCGAGGGAAGAGCCCTCCAGTTGGGTTTCCAATACAAGTGGTCAGCCTTGAAATCATATGCACACAAGTACCACAATATGGACTGAGCAGATTGCATTTATGAATTCTATTAGAAATATATCTGTGGTGGTGGCAGTGTACACAGTTAATCTTAGCACTTGGGAGGCAGAGGTAGGTGGATTTCTGTGAGTTGGAGGCCAGCCTGGTTTACAGAGCTAGTTCTAGGACAGCCACAGCTACATAAAGAAAATCTATCTCAAAACAACAACAACAGCAGCAACAATTAAAACAACAGAGGCTATGAATTTGAGAAAGGGGTTCATAGGAAGGATTGGAGTGGGGAAAGCAAAGGAGGGAAATTGTGTATTGTATTTTAATTCCACAAAATATAAAAATTAAGATTATAATTTTAGGCTGGAGAGATGGCTCAGTAGTTAAGAATAGTAGCTGTTCTTCCAGAAGACCCAAGTTCAATTCCTAGTACCCACATGGCAGCTCACAACATCTGTAACTCCAGTCCTGGAGATTTGACACTCTCCTTTGGCCTCCATGAACATGAGCATGCATGCAGTACACATACATACATGAAGGCAAGACTCACATACACAATTTTATGTAAAGATTATAATTTCAGTAAAATACTTTCAACTCATTTTAGGTTGAGACAAATGAGATGCTCACAGCTCACAGATTTGTTCCTTTTGTATGATATTGCATATTACCTACTTAAACTATTAAATATTGACTCTGAAAACATTCATTGACCAATTCTATATGTTTTTACAGATTTAAGAAACTCTTTGAGGAGACAAAAAATAAGTTAAATAAACATGAAGGCAAAGAGCTTGATGGTCCTGGAGATTTAAAAACCAGCCAATTTGATATGTATATTCCAATCAATATGCTGAGGCATGAGGTAATTTCAGTAACCTATAGGTTCAATATTTCTTGCTTTGGGGAAATATAGCTATATATTCATTGGGCAAGGATTTTAAAAAAGCAACTTCACCAACTTGATATCAATGAAAATGTATATTTTTTTCTATTAAGGATGCATTGTGCTGATTCTCTCATTTTTTAGATTGATTTTATTTTATGTGTGTGGGTGTTTTCCTGCATGTGTATCTGTGTACCATACACATGCCTAATGTCCTCAGAGGCCAGAAGAAGGACACGGATCCCCTGGACCTGGAGTTACAGATGCTTGGTACCAAACTTGGGTCCCCTGGAAGAGCAACAAGGGCTCTTAGCCACTGAGCCATCACTCCAGCTCCTGTCAATGCTGGCAGATGACTTAACAACAAACAGTGTACTGTACAATAACAATATCAAAATCACACCCAACATGTGCGTTCTGTTTGCTACCAGCACTGTCAGGATGTAGAAGACAAACCGTAAAAGCCAGTCAGCTGAAGTATATGGTAAAATTTGGAAACTTTGAGTATATTCACAGATACTCAAATATCATCTCAATTTCTTTTTTTAGTATTTTTACATTCCAAATATATGCTAGAGGTCTTAGTGATTGTTCTTTCATGCTGAGACTTAATGAACCAAGTACACTAACTGCTGTCCAGGTGTTTGTCTGACCAGTTTATGTGAAGAGACTCACACAGTCTGCACTCTAGTTGCCTTTGTGTCTGGCTCCTGCTCCTGGACACAATCCTTTCCTTGTTCAGACTAAGCTATAACACCTGTAAGTACTTCATCTCTCCCATTGCTGACTAGTGTCCTGGTATGTGGATAAGCCATACATTTTATCTATGCGTTCACCAATCGATGGACTCTGGCTTGTCCCCACTTTGATTACAGATGCCGCTCTGACAGTGCAGGCCAGAGTCTGCACGAAACGGCTTCATTTCTTCTGCCTGCCTGGCTTCTGACCAGTGGCACTGCTGAGTCACATGGTAGCCACGTACTTGCTATCTGAGGACCCCAGCACCAGCATGTCTTTTTCAGTGGCCACAGTCTTCTGTCCTCCAGTCCTGAAGTGGCACGTAACTTCTCCATTTCCTTGCCAACACCTGCTCCATCTTTTTATATTGTGCTTGCTGTGAGACAGGGTCTCACTACGTAGCCCTGGCTATCCTCAGAGTTGCAGAAATCCACCTGCCTCTGCCTCTGGAGGGCTGGGGTTAAAGGTGTGAGCCCCCACATCTGGATTTTTCCAAATTTTAACTAAACCAAGTTTCCATGAAGCAGTGGGTAGGTCATGGGAGTTTCCATTTGTGTTCCCTTAATGGAGCACAGGGGTTTCCTCAGCTTATTGGCCATTAGTGTAGCTCCTTCAGAGAAAGGTCTATCTAGATCGTTTCTACGGTTTTAAATGGGATTAGCTTTTCAGTGGTATTTGTAGAGGCCCTCTTTATATCATGGATATGAATTCATTATCAGATACATAGACTTTCGGGTATTTTCTTCTTCTAACCAGCTTACCCTTGCATGACATAACAGTGTCTCTGAGGTGTACTGGCACTTTATGTTCATGCAGTCAACTCCTCTGTTTGTGCTCTAATGCCCTAACACAAAGTTTTGCCTGATCCAGTCCTGATGGTCTATGCACATATCTTTTTCTCAAAAACTGCATGTCTCATTTCATACTTTAATATTGCATTTTGAGTGAATTTTATTTGTGGTGTTTGGTGGTCACCCACACTCGGTTTTTTTCACATGCGAATAACTAGTTGCCTCAGAAGCATTTCCTGTTGAAAAAAACTTAGTCTTCAGAATGATTTTTGCAGAATTTGTTGAGATTCAGCTGATTGTAAACATGGGAGTTAGTTTTGGGAGGTTCTATAAGCCAGGACCAATCAAATCCATTTCTTAAGTGAGAAGTCTTTTCCAGTAGTGTGTGGCTCATTGCCAGTTGTCTACTATGACAAGTTACTATAGCAAAAGCGTTAAACTTCATTCCGTTGTAGACTTTCCCTTTCTCGAAGAACAGTAGACTCTCCAACTGGATTCCTGTCACACACACACACACATACCACCCCCCACCCCCTGCTGAAAAGACAGCAAAGGAAAAATAAAGGCAACTTTTTTTTTTTACCATGAGAGAATAACAATTTGAACAGGAATGTGAGAACCCCAAGACCCTCAGTGGCCATAAGAGGCCTACAGAGAGAGAGAGGTTGGTGGTGCACCAGCTGTAAGCCCTCGGCAGGCTTCTGGGTGCCATGCTAGTGACTGTAAGTGTCGCAGCTAGAAGACTCATAGAGGGCATCGGTGCCAGCCAGGGACAGTCTCTAGCAGAGCAAACCTGCAGTCCACTGACCAGAGCAGCAGCAGCGCCTCTGGAAGGCTTCAGGCAAGAGAGTCCTGTGCAGGGAGTGGGAGCTCAGCTGTGGAAGCCAGACCTCCTCTTCCTCCACCTCTGAGCTCTCAAGCAGTCCCAGAACATCAGAATTTATGGGCTCCGGGCCCTGACTGGCATGCTCAGAAGGTTAGAAATAGAGCCAATCAAGGAAGAGCTGTCGAAAGCCATCAGCAGCTCCAGTTACTAAGGAGACACTTGATACTCTTCTGACCTGATCCCACTTGGAGCCTTCCTGCACGTGGTTGGGACGATGTGGTCTCCCCTCAGTCCCCTTGTGCTCAGGGAACCCCATGTGGAATAGGAATCTCTTTGTGTAGTGAAGGCTAATTTGGCCAGATTATGCCTTGCTGGTTGCATAACATGGTAAGAGCTGGTCTTCAAGGAGAGCTGGTTCTTTTGTTCTCCTTCATTGAAACATTGAGACTCCCATCCAGTCCTCCACTCTCTTACCCTTCCCTCTTTCTCGAAAGTCCTTAGATCTTGGTTGTAAACTCTGTTGAGAGATTCACTAGTGACAGCATTGAAGTTTTGTCATTTTAGCTCCTATACAGTCACAACAGTGTTTTTACCAACTCAGAAAAAGAACACGAAGCCAGCTTATCTCATCGAAAACTGAACTAATGGTCAGTCTCTCTTGTTGTCGTGTTCTGTGATTTTTCTGGGTAGAGAAGGTATCAGTGACAGACCAAAGCTGGGCATACACCTTTAATCCCAACACCCAGGGAGCAGAAACAGGCAGATCTCTGTGAGTTAGAGACTAGCCTAGTCTATATAGTTCTGGGACAGACATAGCTACATAATAGAAAGACCCTATCTCAAAAAGAAGAAAAGAAGAGAAAACTGAGTCACCCAAGGCTGATGAGTTTGCTGTGGAGATAGGCAGGGCATGGCTGATCAAAGGCAGCTGCATCACCCTAAAGGCCATTCTCAGCATGATCGGGAGCGCTGCACCCCAGTTGTTCTTGTCAGCTTAAAGACAGCCCCATTGGTGGGTTCCCTCTCCCCAGCAATCATTGCCTTCAAAACACCGGGAAAGGCCATGCCAACCGTATAACCTGAGTTTCCTGGTTTCTCGAGCCTGTGGGTGTTACTGTCTTCCTGGACCGCATGAGCCTCTTCTTCCCTCCAGCATGGAGTGACAGCTTGGAGGAAGAAGTTACACGGTTCCTGTGTGAGAACCAAAGCTGATCCTCTTCAAAGCACAAACCTTGCTCTAGAACACCACAATTTATTACATTCGCCTCCCTGCAGCTAAACCACTAGAGACCAACAGCTCGACCCAAGAGTCACAGAACAACAGGGCAGTAGTCCAGTAGAAGACACCCATATCCCGTGTACAGCCCCTATCCATCCTGTAGTGTCCAGGCAACATATCAATGAAAATTATGATCACAGTGATCATGTGCTAAGTATTGCTCCCCTAGAGAAATTCATGTGCAAGCTGTATCAGCCGATTAAACTGGTCTTAATCCCAGAGCTCAGAAAACAGAGGCAAATGGATCTCTGTGAGTTCAAGGTCACACTGGTCTACATAATGAGTTCTAGGCTAGTGAGAGTTACATAGTGAAACAAAAAAAAAAAACAAAAACAAAAACAAAAAAAAACAAAAAAAAAAAACCAAAAACAAAACAAAAAGGCCCAGAAACTAGTTACCAAACATAGACTCAGGAGAGGGATTTCATGTGTAGGCCAGGGCTTTAAAACCACCACCATAGAACAACAACATTGTATCTTAGGGAAGCCGTCCAAACTCAGCCAACTGAGTTTTATCATTACTGTTGTTTAGTATGCTTCTGTATTTTGTGGAACAAGTAAAAAATTATTAGGCAACACTCTGGAATCAGAACATTTTTTGTTTTAAAAATTAAAAAAAATATATATGCCACTAGACCAACCTCCATATTCCGTTACTTGTTGCCCTGAATAATTTTTTAGAATATAATTCAAATTAAAATAAAATATTTGCAATTCAGAGAAAACCCTGACTTCAGAATCCGTGCCTTTAACACCTGTTCACTAGCGTCTCATCTTTTGAGGTCTTTTGTGGGGAAAGGCCCTCATCCATCTAGATCCAAGCAACTAAAAACCTTGTCTTAAAGCTTGCCTAGAAATTACAGGCACCGAACGTAGGAAGAAAGCACTAGAAACATCTGTCAGTCAGTATGTGACTTATGGTTGTGTTATTAAGGAAAGAATAAACCAGGCCTGGGAAGTGACAGCTGCAGTTCAGACGTAAGTGTCCGGCAAAGGTGATGTGTATCAAGAGCAGAATTGTGTCGTGCCTGCTGGGTTGGACTTTATTTTCTGGATAATTCTAATAGTCTAGAGGCTGCTCTAGACTATATCTGACTTATTACCGCTGAACTGGCAGCAGACGTGTATTGGTTTTATGCCTGACTAGTCTTGGTGCATATTCTTCATATTACTTTTTTCCCTCAGTTCCACAATCTGAAAGAAAGTTGGGAGACTACATATTACAAATACCTACACATGGTTGTAAAACTTCAGTTTATCGAGCAGGAGCTAATAGCGATAAAAACAGAACAGAAGAAGTGTGGACACCTGCTCAAGGACCAGAAGAACTTGGAAAAAGAAGTGCTCCACTTGAAAAGCTGGATGCAGGAGAGCAAGGTGGGCGGTGCGAGGGCAGGCGCCAGGGCAGGGCACCAGGGCAGGCAGTTTGCAGAAAGCCGGTTTGCTTGTTTGTCTTTTGAATCCGTGTCAGGTTTAAATTCATTTCAGCACACTAGTAATGTGGATTATATCCCATGCATCTCCTCCTCTGCTAACTGCAGTTGGCTTGGTAGGTCTCTGAACGTCATTTGCCTCTCTTTAAAATTTTCAGTGTACGTTGTTCTGGTTTGTATGGCTGAAATAAAACACTGACTAAAAACAAGTGGGGGTAGTACAATGAATGGTTTTAAACTTGACGGGAGCTAAAGTGATCTGAATGGAGGGAACACCAGTTAAGAAACCACCTCCATAAAATCTGGCTTTCTGCCAAGCAGTTGTGGCACACACCTATAATCCCAGCACTTGGGTGGCAGAGGCAGGTGGATTTCTGAGTTCGAGGCCAACCTGGTCTACAGAGTGGGTTCCAGGACAGCCAGGGCTACACAGAGAAACCCTGTCTTGGAAACACCAAAAAAAAAAAAAAAAAAAAAAAATCGGGTTTTTAAAAAGGGGTAAAAGTGGGGGGGGGGGGGGGGGGGGGCCATCCGTGGGCTGGTGGTTTTGGGTTCTAGAAGAAAACAGGCCCAACAAGGCACCCCCACATGGCCTCTGCATTAGCTCCTACCTCCAGGTTCCAGTCCTGACTTAGTTCAGTGATGGAGTAGGGCATGAAAATGCCAGCCCAGTAAGTTCCTCCCGCCAATCAGATTGTGGTGGGTTTTTTATTTTGTTTGAGGCAGAGGTTCATTATTTAGACCAGACTGGCCTCAAATTCAGAGATCCACCTGCCCCTGCCTTCCATGTTCCACCGTGCCTGGCTTTATGTTTTAAATGTAATTGACATTAGTGATAAAAATTTAAATTCCAGCATCTTATTTAACAAATTTACAACAGCCCATGAGCTGATGATTCTTTTTTTTTTTTTTTTTTTTTTTTTTTTTTTTTTTTGGTTTTTCGAGACAGGGTTTCTCTGTGTAGCCCTGGCTGTCCTAGTACTCACTCTATAGACCAGGCTGGCCTCGAACTCAGAAATCCACCTGCCTCTGCCTCCCAAGTGCTGGGACTAAAGGCGTGCACCACCACCACCAGGCAAGCTGATGATTCTTAATTAAAGAAACAAGAGTTAAAGTAATCATCTCAGGGTTAATTATTTTGGACTTTTGGACTTTTTTGCTTTAGACCCAAGCAAAAGATCAAAACAACATCAAAATTTTAAGAGACACAAAGGATGAAGCAATGATGAGCCAGATGGATCTCAGAATCAAAAACCTGGAATCTCAGCTAGCCACGAGGGAGCTCAGCAGCATGTCCATGGAGGAGAGATGCCAAAGCACAAGCACCACCATGCAGAAGAGGGTAGCCTGACCCAGCCAGTGAGGACAGAGCTGGGCGAGCAAGCCAAACAGAGTCCAAGGAAATAGTGGAGTTCGTTGGTTTGTCTCAGCTGCAGGGTGCAGACCTCACAGCTGACTTGGAGTTGGGAAATGGATGTGCACTTGAACTGCTGTTTGGGGAGGCCTTGGCTTCTTCCCCTTTTCAGTTTGGATTTCTGTGGCCTTTTGCCCCCGAATATTCTCATGTAGCTAACCTGATCCATTAGTCTTTTAGATTAGTATTCTAAAGCTTTCTAAGTATGGCCTTTATATTCTTACAAACTACTTCTCCATTTTATTAAATAGAAATGTTAGCACGTGTAATATTTGAGGTCTGCTACTTGAAGGGCAATGGACAGGGGATAACAAACTTGCCGTAGCATGTTCTGACATGGGCAGACTTTCCTGGATTGGGATCTTTGGTATCACCTATTGAATAGTCCATGTCATTGACAGGTTTTCTAGTGTGTATAAAGACATGCTTATGACACAGGAAAGAAACACATAAGGGAAGGAAAAAGCAATTCACAAAAATCATCGAAATAGATCCATGGTCAGAATGTAGACATCAGTGTATAGGTGTCGGTGTGTTGTGCCCGGTTCCCGTTCTCGAACCCCAAAAGACCACCTAGGAGCTGATTCTGATGCAATTGCACTAATGTCTCTATTACAAGCTCAAGCTTGGGCCACAGGGGTACAGCCCTGAGCTCTTGGCAAGACAAGATTCTATAGACAGTGGTAAGTAGGAGAGAGGGTTTCTAGACTGGCACACATCTGAGTAGGGGGCCGTTTAGGAATTTTGTTGCTCTTTAACATAAATGGCTGGTGCTAGGAGCCAAACCATAAACTTAACTTCTGCTTTCCTCCTGATTGGTGATTGTTAGGAAGTGAAGTGCCAAGTGCAGGCTTGTAACCTGGAAACTAGTGCCAGGTGCTGGCTTGTTGCAGAGTAACCTGGAAACTGGTGCTAGACCCCAGTTTGTTAATTATCTCAAGTTCAACCTTAGGTCAGGTTCTCTAAGATGGAGTGTGAACTCGAGACCTGGTCTCTCAGATGTATAGGTGTCAGCATATAGGTGTAGACATATGCTTTTCACAACCTCCCCTCTAGCCCATCACCCACCAGAGTTAGTGGAAACGAAAGGTTATTAGGGTACAGGGGAGGGGACATGTTTAGAAATAGTTCTCTGGGGCAATTCCAATCTTCACTGTTCTCAGTCCAGTCTACTAGCAAACACCAAACACAAACCAGCAGCTGCATTCCAGTCCACTGGGCAGACAACACACACAAATCAGCAATGGCAGTTCAATTCAGAAGAAACCACAAGGCTGGCCAATTGGCCTGAGTCCTCCAAAGCAGCAAGAAGCCACACCAATGCATGCGCCTGTACTCAGCAAAGACTACCAAGGTGAAGCAAAGCAAACCAATGCCCGAGCTCTCACTGTCTATGGGGTCATACTTATATTCTTTCTAAACATCAGGCGTCCTTTCCCATGTCTGCTATAGCGAAGCATCCTTTCACCCGTGTGCCCCAGCAGAACATTTAACATAACTGACTTTCCAAAGAAACTAGAAGTCTCCATTCAGGTTGGTGTGAAGGGGTGTGTAGGCCTACAGAAAAAGTATGCACACCCCACCCTCAATGGCTTTAGTACACTCACATAATGGACTCAGGAACCACTCTCATTCTCTCTGATCACCACATTAGCTCATTTTCTCCTCCCCCTGGAGGCTGCCATTCTAACGCAAACGCTCAGCGTCAAACACTTACTTTATCCCAAGTTTCAGGCGGACTGTGCAGATACTTGAAGAGTCTAAGTTCCAAGCCAATTTACAAAATATAAGTTTTTTCTAGATTGGGTTTCAGTTTTATTTTTAATTAAATAATTTAAGAGCCCAATAATTATTTATGAATGTATATATAGCATACAAGAATTTGAGATGGAGAGATGGTTCAGTGGTTAAGAGCACTTGTTGCTCTTCCAGAAGATCCAAGTTCAAGTCCCAGCATCTGCGTGGCAGCTCACAACCATCTACAGCTACAGTCCCAAAGGATCCAAGTTCCTCTCCTGGCATCCAAGGACACTGTCTGCACATAGTACACATGGACATATATGCAAGCAAAAACCCATTCACTTAAAAAAAATAAAGGAACATTTTCATGACATCATCGAGACTTTTTAAATTCAATTTTGTTAATTATAGGTATGTGTATGGGTACATGCACGTACATGAGTTCAGGTTTCAGGATCAGGAGTTCAAAGTCATCATAGTTACCCGGAGGTCTTAAGACTAACCTGAGATACTTGAGACTCTCAACACCTGCCCCCCACACCCCCCAAAAAAAAAAAAAAGGAAAAAAACAATGTTAATTCCTTTTTTTTTTTTTTTCTTTTTTTTTGGTTTTTCAAGACAGCGTTTCTCTGTGTAGCCCTGGCTGTTCTGGAACTCACTCTGTAGACCAGGTGGGCCTCAAACTCAGAAATCCGTATGTCTCTGCCTCCCACATGCTGGGATTAAAGGTGTGCACCACCACTGCCTGGTTTAGTGTTAATTATCTTAATTCAACCCTTCCACAAAGTACTCATGCATCAGTATTTCATATGGAGTGAATTGTACTTCATTAGTATGTACAATGGTTATTTTTAAATTAAAAACAATCTTAGTGGAATGAGATTTCCCAGGTTTCTTGTTAATCTCAAAAATGAGAGAAGAAAGACACCAACCCAAATTAAAGCAAACTTTATTTGTGTCTCAAGAGATCAGACTCAAACACAGGGAATGGAAGGTTTTATAGCTCAGAACAACAAGGCTTTTCAACAAGGAGCTTGGCAGAAGCAGACAGCCGGGCAGGATTACTTGGCAGAACTTCCTCTTGTTTCCTGAGGATGTAGGGTATGGATTAAGTCAAATCCAGAAAATAGAAACTTAGGTTTTACAGTATTCAGAACTTATTCTGACCCTGTAACTAAATGGCTTCTTAAAATGGAGCCAGATTGCTCTTAGTTCATTTCCCATCAGCCATGATTTAAAATGACTTTGAGGGCTAGAGAGATGGCTCAGCAAGTAAGAGCTCTTCTGAAGGTCCTGAGTTCAAATCCCAGCAACCACATGGTGGTTCACAACCATCCTTAATGAGATCTGACTCCCTCTTCTGGAGTGTCTGAAGACAGCTACAGTGTACTTACATATAACAATAAAAGTGACTTCAAATCAGCAATCAAAAGTATAAAATTCTACCTTAATATAATAGAGTTGCTTTAAAACAGTGAAGTCACTTGATTACACAAAAAAGAGTTTGTCCAAACCAGGCACATCTCAAGAACACCCACTCATCAGGAAGCTCCAGGTGACTGAAGCTTATCAGTGTTGAGCTTTTGTAAAGTTCAGATGTTTCCAACTTTTTGACATTGCAACAAAGTTCATGCTCTAGATCTATAATCAACTTCCAAAACAAGCAAGCAAACAAACCAACAAACCACATGTGAGCAAATTTGCCTTTTGGGTTGAGCTGTTATTCATGTCTTTCCCTGATATGGCTGTCAGCCACAGGGTGGACACAATTGAACCTGCTCACTGGTTTACTAGAAAAATTGGTACACCTTAGTTATGAGTCTGTGTTGTGTGGTTGTATTCACGTGTGTCCAGGTGCCCCAGAAAGCTTGAAAAAGGTATTGGGTCCCTTGAAGCTAGAGTTCCAGGCAGTTGTAAGCTCAGTAAAGGTGCTGGGAACCAAGCTCCAGACCCTGGAGAGTAACAGTCTCTTAACCACCAGTCGCCATTGATGAGTCTGTGGAGCAGGAAAGGTCACGAAGACAGGCAGCTACAGAAGGACAGTGATAGCTGAGGCAAAGGTGCAGACCAATAGATAAGTAGGCCCTTCAGGCACAACTTCCTGAGGAGACAACTTCCTCTGAGGAGGGAAGAGCATCTTCTGTCACAGAAATGAGAGCATCTGTATCCACAATTGACTAATGTAAGCACGTCGGAAGAGGGAGTGTTTATCTCACAAGTATGAAGACCTGAGTTTGAGTCCCCAGAACTCACTCGAAGCCAAGCATAGTAGGCAGCCCCTGTCTGTAACTCAGTAGTGATGGGAGTTAGAGACCAGAGAATCCTGGAGGCTTGCAGGCTAGTTAACACGGCACACTCTGCAGGAAACAGCAAAGACCCTGTGGATGTCACACAAGGGAAAGGGAAAGGCCAACAGTTGCCATCTTTTAACACATGGAACACCCAATCTCACACAAGAGATCTATGATGGCTATTCCAGGCTGTCACCTTGACTACATCTGGAATAAACTACAATCCAGAAATGGAGGGCACACCTGTGATCCAGATCTTGAGACTGGAAGATGCAGGCTTCTGACTTGGATCTTGACATGGGATGACATGCTTTTGATCCAGATCTTGAGGCACAGTGGTCATGCAAAGCTTAGGCCCAGGCAAGGTAGTATATTCCTTTAATCCCAGGAGACTGAGGTAGGCAGGTCCCTGAGTTCAAGGCCAGCCTGGGACAGAAGAAGTTCCAAATTCAGATGTGGTGATACATACCTTTAATCTGGACCATACCTTCTGCTGGAGGTATACATAAGAATGATGGAAGAAGAAAGACTCACCCTTCTCCTGCTTGCACTTACTTGCCAGCACATCTGTTGGAACCTACTTCCTCAGGATTCCAGCTTATACAGAAGAGCAGCCTCATGGGACTGAGCAACTACTAGATTCTTGGACTTAGACTCCATTCACAGCTGCCCATTGGTGGGTTAGCTGGATACAGTCATTACACTGAATTCCCTTTATAGAGACATTGTATAAGTTCTGTGACTCTAAAGAACCCTGCCTAATACAAGAACACACACATAATTAAACGTAAAAATCCGCCTTAAAAAGGAAAAGGGAATGCCAGGCAGTGGTGGGGCACGCCTTTAATCCCAGCACTGGGGAGGCAGAGGCAGGTGGATCTCTAAATTCAAGGCCACCTGGTCTACATAGCAAGCTCTAGGACAGCCAAGGCTACACACAAAAACTGCCTCAAAAAATGAAAAAGGAGGAGGAGGAAGATGAAGAGAGGAGAAAGTGTACCCATCCAGCCAGTACAAAGTCAAATGGTCCTCTGAGGTGGGAGTGAAGCTGATTATAGGAAAGACAGAAAAAAGATGCAAGAGAGAGAGATGGGAGGGCTGCTGGTCATTACCACGCCAGCAGCGAGTGTGTTTCTCATCACCTTCTTAAAACTGCAGTACTGTGGAAAGCAAAGCCACAAGCTAACAATTTGCTGAAATATACACAAGACATCTGTTCCCATCCAAAAACCTCCCAGTTCCTTCACCAAGATCAACAATCTTCAGCCCCTGGCCTCGAGCCTCAAGCCTAGCATCTCTTATCACTCCATGCCTCAGCAGGCCCTGACCTGCCTGCCCTGACCCACCTTGACTCTGCCTGACAGGCAGACTTTTGTCTCTTTTTATATCTCTGCTTCAGAGAAGCAGGAAAATGGCTCCTGACAGAGAAGAAGAGGAGGAGGAGAAAGGTGGAGGAGGAAGTGGAGGAGGAGGGAGGAGAAAAAGAAAAGAGGGAATGATTTAGTTTCCACTTAAAACTTCCCTAACCATAAGGAATTGACAAGAATTATCTATGTAACTTACTTAGAACAAAACAAAAAGCTCTAAACAGGCCTCTCCTGGCATCGCAGCTCCCTTATTTCCAAACTCTCACCATCAATCGGGATACGCAAAAGCATGGACATAATTTTGATAACTTCAACCCTGGCGTGGCTGACAGGTGGGTGTTCATTTCCATGTCCTCCAGGTCCATGCCTCTGCACCTTCCTGCCGCAGAGGGGACTTGGGCTATTGAGTGGGATTGGGTGGGGCATTGTCTGTGTGCTGTGTCAGCTCTGCATCTTTCCCATCAGATGTGCTGCATGAATTGGAGTTTGCTGTCATTTCTGCCATAAGACAGCCGCCCTGGCACAGTTGTCTGTTGCTTTCATTCACAGTGGTGTGTAACGTCTGATACTGGACATCCACTGAGAGTGAACTTAAAGCCACATCTTCAGTTAACAGTTATCATGTGACAATGTGGATACCTCCACCTACCTGTTTCCCTCATTCTGAGGTCACTTCCAGGAAGTGCCACTGCATGCCCACCAGCCACAGCCCAGAGAAAGTAACCACACAGCACCCCACAAGTGTGTTCTAATACTTGCTGTGGATTCTTCAAAGCAGCTTTTATTTGAAAGATGGAGAAAGTGAGGAAAGATGTTTGAAAGAGATATGGAACAAACACAGCAATGGCCCACCCTAGGAAATCTATCTAATGACTACAAACCTGAGTTCCCACACCAAGCAACAGCTCTGACAAGTCATCAAGAAATTATAGAGGAGATTAAAGAGTAGGAAATACATTTGCACCAGGTATTGTGGTGCACACCTTTAGTCCCAGTACTCAGGAGGCAAAGGCAGCAGATCTTTGAGTTCCAGGACAATCTGGGCTACACAGAGAAACCCTGTCTATGGGAAAGAGGAAAGAAAGAAAGAAAGAAAGAAAGAAAGAAAGAAAGAAAGAAAGAAAGAAAAGAAAGAAAGGAAGAAAGAAAGAAAGAAAGAAAAAAAGAAAGAAAGAAAGAAAGAAAGAAAGAAAGAAAGGAAGAAAGGAAGAAAGAAAGAAAGGAAGAAAGGAAGAAAGGAAGAAAGGAAAAGAGAGAGGAGGAGGGAGGGAGGATGGGAAGGAGGGAGAGAAGAAGAAAGGAAGGATAAAAGAAAAAGATGGCTGCCTTCTCCTCTTGAGATCAATGTGATAAAGATATCTCACACATATAAATATGAATTACATCAAGATATACACAACACATAGATGCATACATACCACACACCAATACATACACATATACAGACATATACATACACACATGCTGTACACATAAACACACATACATATACACACAGCATACATAAACACATAGATAAATGCACATATCCATATACACACATACATAAAGATACATACATACCACACACATATGTACATACTGCACACAGACATAAGCACACAGACACACTGTGAGCACACATGCATACTCCAAAATAGATATTTAATACCATCGTGTAATTATCTCCTCTTAAGGAACACTGAACTATTTCAGAGTCAATATGCATGCAAATGCAGTACACTGGATCAAATGTCTCATCAAACAGTTGCAAACTGTTATCACACTATAACAACTCCATGAGGGAAACTGTGGTTGCAGGGTCTACATCCTGGCATTACATGCAAAGCAACAGGGCCAGGAAGCAGAGGATGAGACGGCTGGCATGTGTGCAGAGTCGTGAATGGACAGAGAGATGGAAGATGAATTTCGATGGGTTTTCTTGTAAAATCAGGACTCATTTGTTCCTTATCTGGTCAAGGAGTTAGCCAGGCCATCTCTCCACTCCACATGTAGGTCTTGTCCATTTCTCTCCTTAGCTTTTAATTTTAACATTTGTTACCTTGGAAACATCCCATCTGTTACCTTCTCCCTTCTTGAGGGCTTTGAATAGAGGGGAAATCTATAGTTATTGTCCGTGTCTCTGGCTAACTATTACTTGGATACTTTAGCTTTTGTTTCCTGTCAGCACACCCACCTCTGTGCACTTCACTGTCTCTGAATCGCCCTGTGATACATAGATGTGCATGTGACCCTGATGCTGATTTGGGGTGAGGCTTCTTATAATTTGTAAAAGATTCCTGAAACTCCCAGAAAGAAGCTGTGATTCAAAGATTGAGAAGTTGTAACGTTTCAAGTTCACAGTCAGATTATCTTGGGTCATCATTAGCTCCTTTAGGAGCAATCTATTGTACATCTCAGTATTCACCCTAACACCCTTGTGACTATTAGGATATCATTTAGAATGTATGAATAGACCCTAAGTGTCCAACAACCCAAGACTAAGAACATGCACAGACAGCACCTGAGGTCCGCATCAAGAACTGTCCTGCTTTGCTGCTGCCCACCTACCTGGTGCCTTGGGTTATGATTTTCTCTGTTGCTATAAGAACCTCACACAACTGTTACCACTCGGGAACACGGACTTTGCAATGACCTGAAACTATGGTCATGGTGACCTGGGCCGTGTCGTTCATAGTGAGCTCCAGAACAAATTCTATCTTATCCCCTTTGACCTGAGAACTGTGTCTCTTCAATAACAGACTCTTTTCAATACTGGCCTTTGTCATTTATTTTAGAATCATTCTTATCCATATGTGGGACCGCAGGGCATGCTTTTTGTGACTGCCCACGTTATCTGCAAATATACAATTTTTGTTTTGTTTTGTTTTGTTTTGTTTTGAGATGCTGGTTGTCTGTTAGGTCCACCATGTGAGCTCTGTGTGTTGTCTAGACATGGAAGTCATGTGCTCAGTGAGGACCAGGTTGTCACAGTCTCTGCTGTTTTCCATTCTCTCACAGGCTGATCCACCTGTAAATGGGGCATTGTAGACATTATTTGACACCAGACCTCCTTTCTCAGCAGTAACATGACTGTGCTCTGCCCTTGGAACAAATTCCAGCACGTCCATCCCTACCCTGTGTCCCTTCTCTGTGAGGAACCCCAGTGGTCTCCTGAAACCTGAGTCTCTGTGTGTGCCATTTCCGGGAAGCAATCTTTTCACTGATCTGAATACAGGCCAATTCTCCAGGCTCTAAAACAAGCAACCAACCAACCCATGTGCCTGTTGCAGAGGGCTAGACGCTGGGGTGTACAAAATGAGCAGCTGAAGGGAAAGCTGAGGTCAGAAGTCTTGGTTGTCCAGGAAGCCAGCGCTGAAGAGGACAGAGGGCTCTAAGAGTCTGTCCTTGCCCTGCGGATTTCTGTCATTCCCTAGCAGCCCAGGGAAGTCTGGTAACAACCGGCTTTCCTGATTGATCCTGGAGCAGGTTATTCAGTTAGAAAGCTGGCCAACTGCAGAAACCTCTAGGAAACCAGTAAAGGTGACCTCTCATTCCAGAACCTGGAGTGCCGGTCTTACTGAGACCACTGGAATGTCACTGGAATGTGGAGCCTGATGTTGTTGTTGTCTTTATGATTTCCTTCTCTTTTATTTAGAGTATGAGTGTTTTGCCCACACAGATATCTATCTGTGTACTGTCTGCATACCTGGTGCCTGTGGAGGCCAGGAGAGGTTCCTCATCCCCTAGACCTGGAACTGGAGTTATAGATAGTGGGTGCTGGGAATTGCTCTTAACCCTTCAAGCCATCTCTCCAGCCCCAGGAGACACAGTTTTAACTCAGAATACTGCCATGTCCCTCAGTGTCCTATAGCTCTCTATTACTAATAGAGATCCGCTAAAGCTGCAGTTTGTTGGCTTTTCCAGAAGAGCAGTGGCGCCACCTATCGGTTGCTCAGAACCGTCCTGGCAGCTCATTTGGAAACTGTGGGAATAGAGTTTACTGGGCAGAGCCTGATGAAATCCTGTAGAGGGTAAATCCTGTGGTGTAAGCATCTAGGGAGAATGAGAGGATCCAAGGGTCTCCCCGGGGAAGAACATGACTAAAAAAAAACAAACCAGGAAAGTCCTAGACAGGGAGATGATTTTGGTGATTCAGAAATGCTTCAAAGTGTAAGGAGGGCTTGGCGGGTCGGAGCACCTACTGCTGTGGCAGAGGACCCGAGTTCAGTTCCCAGCACCCATGAAGGGGTTAGAGGGATGCGGGGGGGGGGGGGGGGGGTGTGGAAGGTGGCGGCTGACTAATGCGTGCCTGTAACCCCAACTTCAGGGGACCCGACGCCTCTGGTCTCTTCAAGCACGTGCACAAAAATAGACCTAGCCACATACAAACATATTCATAATTAAAAATAGAATTTTACAATTATTTTCTTAAGCATGAACTCACTAAGCCCTGCCAGTACTTTATAATACGCCCATATTAGTGGAGGAAAGTCCTGGCTTGATGAGTAATGGTTTGTATAAGTCCTGTGAGCAACTAATGGTGTCCATGGAGACCCAAGTCTGTCAGGACTGCATTGTGGGGAGTTGAAGGGCCCTAAGTGAGAGGTCCTGAGCCAGTGTGTATATGAGTTAGGGACAATTCCACAAGCCATGGAATTCTTGGGCTTCCTGACTGAAAACTAGAAAAAAAATCAAGTATATAATTAGACACCATGAGCAGTTGAGTGGATTTCTGGGCATGAGAGGTTACTGCAGAATGTGGACATGTCGTTAAACATCCTCTGAAAGTTTAGGCCTGTACCCAGAGGTCAGCGAGGCTCTCAGCCCTCATCAGAGAAGCTGGGTTGTTGGTTTTACAGCACTCGGCAGAGGCTGCAGAGACTCAGAACTGGTCAAAGTCCTGGAATAAATGATGGGCAAAAACTTAGCCATAAATGGGACCCCCGTACCTCTCCCTCCAAGGCCTAGAGAATGCCACCAAAGAAAAAAAGAATGTAAGAGCAGAAGGAAAGATGTGGATCCTGACACGGAGCGTGAGGTGGCTGTCAACACCTGTCATGGGAGGGGGTGGGGGCTCATGGCGTCCTGTCCCTCCCTGAGGATTTATACACTGTTAACGGTTGATGGAAGGAGAAACATCTTGACCACTGTGAACACTGGTAAGGCATCCATGTTCCTATGGGAAAAAAACTCTGGGCTGGAGAGAGGGCTGACTGGCAAAGAGCACAGACTGCTCTTCAAGAGGACCCAGGTTCAATTCCCAGCACCCGCATGGTAGTTCACAACTACTTGTAACTCCAGTTTCAGAGGATCCAACACCCTCTCTGCCCTCT
This sequence comes from Montemys delectorum, assembly GCA_019843815.1. Lineage (NCBI taxonomy): Eukaryota > Metazoa > Chordata > Mammalia > Rodentia > Muridae > Montemys > Montemys delectorum. Next base: position 32,319 of record JADRCD010222786.1, read on the forward strand.
GTGGGAACTAAAAACCCATGTGGTACAATGTTAGATCTGCCCAATCTAGGCGTGTAGCTTACAATTATAATAATTGGATTATGTGTTTTTATATGGGCTTATTGGGGTTGGAAATTACAACAATGCACAGACATGCACAGAGGCAAAAACACCCATACACTTAAAATAAAAATAAACAATCGACCAACATGGAAAACAAGAAACTAAAAGTTATCCCCTCATCTTGAGTTCCTTATTTATTACTACTGAATGCTTAGTTTTCACTTTAGTTTGTCCTTGTGCCAAGCTGTTGACTCATTCATAGTAAAGCAAGAATAAAGAGCTGTGGTTCCCTTGTCAGCCTGTACAGCATCCTCCTCAGCAGGATAAACTCACTATATTGATCATCTCTCCTCTCATACATCTTTTTACCCTGAATGTCCGCATGGATGGGGGGGGGCAGGGTGGGCAGGGGGCCTGAATTGCAAAGCTGCCTGATAGAAGTTTTGCCTACTGAGGTGGGACCTTTCCTATGACAAGGTGGCTGGGTACTCTTTTAGTTTGAAAATTAAGAGTAATGAGAGAAGTGGTAAACAGAGCAAAGGAAGGAATTTTGAATTCCCATATCAGTTTATTATGAATTCAAATCCATATTTGACTCCACTGAGACCACTCAGTGGGCCCCTATGGTGTTCAGTAGTAGCTGTACATATCTTTGCACCTACACCCCAGAGACTGTTTAGAAATATCAGGAAAACATCCTTGTACTTATTAGCCAGGGTTTTCTAGAGGAACAGAACCCCTAGAACAACTATGTATTAGATGGAGGTTATTGGATTAATTTATTATGGTCAGGAAGGTCCAACAATGGCTGCCTTGCACCAAAAAAGCCAAGATTCCAGTAGCTGCTCAGTCCATGAGGACATGCCTCAGTAGTTATGATGATGTGCGGCAGAAGGCCCCAGGTGGAGGCTTTCTGGGAGCTGCTGATCTTCAGTCAACCTTAGAAGCCTAAAGAAATGGGTCCCATGTCAGTGAAGGAATGCAACAGGGTAGATGTGCTTGCCAATGAGAGTGAGGGCAAATAGGTAAACAGCCAAGTTTCCTTCTGTCTCCTATCTGGATTGCCACAGAAAGGTGCCACCCACATTTTGGGGGGGGGGTCTTCCTACTTCAAGTAATATAGTCAAGAAAATCCCTCACGGGTGTGCCTTTTAGTTGATTCCAGGCCAAGTCATGTTGAGATCCCAAATTGACCACTGCAATCCTTTTGGACCACATGAAATGCAAAGACAAATACTAAGCGTTAGGGCTATAGGATTAATTTCCTGGGGTTTTGAATCAGCTGGAAAAGCAACTGAACAAACAATGTGAGCTACGTTGCTTTTATATTATGTAAATTCATAATTGTCCTGCATATCAACAATAAAGTTTTGAGATTTTGTCTTAGGGCTTCACTGCTGTGAAGAGATACCATGACCAAGGCAACTTTTATAAAGAAAAATATTTACTTGGAGCTGGCTTAGTTTCAGAGGGTCAGTTCATTATGATGGCAGGAAGCACGGCAGCATCTAGGCATATAGGCTGCTGGAAAAGGACCTGAGAGTTCTACATCTTGACTGACTCTTCTGCAGGCAGCCAAGAGGAAGGTCTCTTCCACACTGGGTGGAGCTAGAGCATAGGACCCCAAAGCCCATTCCCAAAGTGACACACTTCCTCCAACTCTTGGCAAGCACATCTACCCTATTGCATTCTTTCATTGATATCAGACCCCATTTCTTCAGGCTTCCAAGGTCGACTGAAGATCAGCAGCTCCCAGAAAGCCTCCAGTTGGGGCCTAATAGTGTCATCTCCTCCAATAAGGACACATCTATTCCAACAAGGATACACCTAATAGTGTGACTACCAAGCATTTAAACACATGAGTCTATGGGGGCCATCCCTAGTCAAACTACCACAGGTGGGATGCCAAGCATCTCAGGCTTGCCACACACTATGTAACTGAAGCGACTTGAATTCCCAATCCTCCTGCCTCTGCCTCCCCAGTGCTAGGATTACAGCTGTGTACTGCCACATCTGGTTTTGTAGTATTGGGGCTCAAGCCCAGGACTCTGAGCCTGTTAGGTAAGCACTCTACAAACTAAAGTACCCAGTCCCCTAAGCATGCATGTGTGTGATACATGGGTGCACAAGCATGTATTCAGGTACATGCACATGTGTGCATGTGAAATGTCAGGCATCTTCAACTCTCTCTACCTTATTTTTTGAGACAAAGTCTCTCACCTGGAACTCAACTCAGCTAGGCTGGCTGAGTAGTTATCTCTAGAGATCCACTGTCTGCCACCCACCACACCTAGCTTTTTACTTAAGTGCTGGCGATCCATGGCGATCATGATTATGTACCAGGCACTTTATTGACTGGGCCATCTCTCCTCCAGACCCAGTCTCTACCCATCCTCTAACAGTTCTTAACATGTATATACCTAATATTAGATTTTTTCTTTTTTGAGATTTTTAATTTTTTAAAAGACTTTATATCTTTTTTTTAATATTTATGTATATGAGTACACTGTAGCTGTCTTCAAACACACTAGAAAAGAGCAGTAGGTCCCATTACAGGTGGTTGTGAGCCACCGTGTGGTTGCTGGGGATTGAACTCAGGACCTCTGGAAGAGCAGTCAGTGCTCTTAACTACCGAGTCATCTCTCCAGCGTGAGATTTTTATTTTTGAGACAAGTTCTACTATATGTAGACCAAGCATGTCTTGGACTCACAGAAATCTGTCTGCCTCTGATTCCTGAATGTTGGAATTAAAGGACTTTCCCACCACTCTAATAATAAAGTATGAGAGGTCAAAATCATTAGAACTAAAAAAAAAAAAAAAAAAAAAAAAA
>JADRCD010222788.1:0-21219 GCA_019843815.1 Montemys delectorum
AAAAAAAGCATCCCTATTCCGTCGTGCACGGCTTTAATTCTGACAAGCCTGGCCTCCAGCAGCAAAGCCCAAGTAAACATGTGTTTCTGATTTCTGTTCTTATACACACTTTGAAGCTTCGTCTACACACTTAAGAGAGGCTCTTAAGACCAAACAGAATCCCAGTTACTGAGCCAGACTTAAGAACAACAAAAGGCATTTGGGTCCCAACAACCAACACAGCCACAGGAAAAACCAATAAACTATTTGCAAATATTCTTTATGCAGAAAATGTCACAATGTTTGCAGCCTTTAAAAGCTCCTGTAACTATTTTCACATGTCAGCCAGACGACACAGTCCTTCCTGTGCCAAGAATTTGACTGAGTTTAAAACAAAAACAAAACAAAACTCTCTCCAAATTACCACAGCATGTGCACAAAAATCAATACATAACACAAGTTCATATTCAGCTGCTAAAAGGTATGCAGAAGCAAAATATACATAACACAACTATGAACAACAAAAAACTTCAGCTGGTTTTTCTTGTGAGCGTGTGTATGCATGTGTGGAAACTGGAAGACAATCGCAGGTGTCACCCTCCTTAGAGGGTCTCATTGTCCTGAAGCTCAGTTAGGCAACAGGGGGGATCAGAAAATCCTCCTGTCTCCAACCTCCAGCATTGGGATTTTGTGCTCATCACCATACCCAGCTTCTGCATATAGGTTCTGGGAATCAAACTCGGATCCTCAACTACTTTAGCAACTGAGCCCAGCCCCTAACTCATTTTTTTTTCCCCAAACTAATCAGATTTCCAGGTATGGTGGCAGAGGTCTATTATCTCAGTACCAGGGAAGCTGAGGCAAGAGAGTTTGAAATCAACCTGAGCTACAAATCTCTGCCCTGCTTCAAAGGGAAACAAAAAAAATAAAAGCATTAGATGGCCTTACATTTCAATAGCCTTAGCTTTGTTAATTACTTTTACTTATATGCATATTATAGTTGTCCTTATTTTAGGTTTAGGAATTTGAAGTCTAGAATATCAAATGCCTTGTTACCAGCCAGGTATAGCATCATATACCTTTGATCCCAGCATTCAGGAGACAGAGATAAGCAGATCTCTGTGAGTTTGAGGCCAGCGTGGTCTACAAAGTGAGTTCTAAGACAGCTAGGGGCTATTACACAGAGAAACATTGCCTCTCCCCGCCCTCTAAATAAACAAGCAAACAAATATATAAATAAATATTCCTCTCTACAGAAGCCAGTTAGTAAAAATGAGTGAGCTGGCTGGGCGGTGGTGGCGCACACCTTTAGTCCCAGCACTTGGGATGCGGAGGCAGGTGGATTTCTGAGTTCGAGGCCAGCCTGGTCTACAGAGTGAGTTCCAGGACAGCCAGGGCTACGCAGAGAAACCCTGAGAGAAAAACCAAAAAAAAAAAAAAAAAAAGAAGAAGAAAAATGAGTGAGCTGAACTTGGGTGTAAGCCCTGAACACTGCTACAGTTTTAAAAAAAACAAAAACAAAGCAAAACTCTTGATTCTTTCCTTCATTTTTTTCCTGATAGTTTCATACATGTATATAAAAATGTTTAGTCATTTTGGCTTTGTTTTTTTGTCTTTAGAGGCAGGATCTCACTATGTTACCTTGGCTTGCCTGTAACTTGCTATGCAGGCCAGGCTGGCCTTGAATTCAAAAAGACTCGCCTGCGTCTATCTTTACAGGGCTGGAATTAATAAAGGCATATGCCACCATGCTCAATACGTTTTGTTTTTTTAAAAAGAAAGATCTTCATTTTATTTTTGTTTGTTTGTTTAAAGAACAGAGTCTCATGTAGCCTAGGCTGAACTCTTGATACTCTTGTCTCTAGTTCCCAAGAGCTAAGGATTATAAGCACGTACATCACACCAGGTTTATTCAATAGTAGAACTCAAATCCAAAGCTTGCTGCATGCTAGGCAAGTACTCTCAAAGTGAACTATATCCCTAGCACTGTGATCTCAATTTTTAAACACGGGGTGCGGGTGGAGGGGTACACTCATTTAAAAATACTCCATGAGTTACATAACCCTTGCGGGCTGATCTTCTCCCAAGGAGGCATTAGCTGCTCCTCTGGGATCACCCTGCTCGTTACTGATAGGAGGCCACTGCTCAGCCCTTATTTATAGACAAGGCACCATCCTGCCTAACACCAGGACTGAAATAAAGATAAGAGCAACAGATTTGCAAACAAGAATCACACACGGTCAAAGAGTCAAAGTTAATGCCACTCAGTCAACATCCCAGGGGCCACAGTGTCTGGGGTGCTTACTGGAGTGGACAGAGACCAAAGCCTCAGTCAGGAGCAGCTGAGATGCTGTACCTGTGGCTTCTGTCTGGGGCCTGGCTGCTGTGTTTTCAGTTGCCTCCTTGTTCTCTCTGCCTCGTATAACACATAAGGAGAAGGTTTACACAGGAGAGTGTTTATGGAGCCTGTGTCCATCCACCTGGCTCTCCTACATGGTCTCCACTGCACCATCTGCACTGCTGGCTGAATGCAACCTGGCCCTCAGCTTCCAGATACCAGTCTCAGTCCCACTCCGCATCCAGTTCCTTTGCCCTGAAGCCACCTCAGCTGACTGCTCAAAGTCCAAAGCAATAGAATCCCTTAAAAAGTGCACCATTAAAGACCTACAGTCTTTTCACTTCTCGGACTGTGGGATTCTACTCATAGACTGCTGAGCGAGTATAGTCTCAGGATTTAATTAGGACCATAATTTTCCTTATGAATGCTTAAAAGGTGAGCCATTCTAAGGACTGCTAAGAACTACTTTCTTTTTTTTCTCTCGAGACAGGGTTTCTCTGTGTAGCTCTGGCTGTCCTGGAACTCACTCTGTAGACCAGGCTGGCCTCGAACTCAGAAATCCGCCTGCTTCTGCATCCCAAGTACTGGGACTAAAGGTGTGCGCTACCACTGCCCGGCTAAGAACTACTTTTAAAAATACAATGATAAATATTTACCAGGGAACTTACAAGTTACCACAATTAACTCTTCCAGAGTAATTTATTAACCATGGAAGAGAGCAATTTTGCAAGCTACAAGATCAGTGCTGTGTCATGGAGTCTACACTTGGAGGCTTTGTATTTATTTATTTATTTATTTATTTATTTTTACAGACAAAAATGTTACACGTTTTGCCCTTAAAGCATGTATACCCTAAGGAAGAGATATGGCAGCCTGTAGAAAAGCTTAACAGGAGGATGCCACCAGAGATAATGACCAGTATAAAAAACAGAATGGTAACTGTTTTTTAATTTTAAAAGCGGATCTCAAGGCAGCAAGATAGCTCAGTGAATATAGGAACTTGCCACCAAGGTTGACAATCTCAACTTGATTCCTGGGTCCCAAGTGGTAGACATCTTCTTAACGATGCCCTCTGACCCCCAAATGTGCGTCATAGTTTGCACAAGTACATAAATACACAAATAGTACAAATACACATATACACATAAATGTTGCTCAATGGTAGAGCACCTAACCAGCATGCATTAAGTCCTAGGTTTAATCCCAAACTAAGGGAAAACAAAACAAAACAAAACAACAACAACAACAACAACAACAAAAACCAAAAACATAGGAGCTGGGAAAATGGCTCAGTGGTTATGAAAGCTTGCTGCTCTTTCAGGGAACCCAAGTTCGGGTCCCAGCAACCACATGAGGTAGTTCCCAACCAGAACTCCAGTTTCAGGGGATGTGACATCCTCTTCTGATCTGTGAAGGTACCAGGCACACACATGAAGCCCACACATACCAGAAGGTAAGCACCTATGTACACAAATCTTTTTTTTTAAAGGGAAGTTGACTGGCATTTTGTAAAAAGTTGAGCAAGTATGTTCAAAACACACTGACCCTTGTTTAAAAATTTTAAAACAGATAATAAAATTGTTTTGTAGTTACTAAAAACAATTACTTTTTTTTGTTTGCTTTTTGAGTCAGGGTTTCTCTTTTTAGCCCTGGCTGTCACAGGACTCACTCTATAAACTAGACTGGCCTTGAACTCTGCCTGCCTCTACCTCCCAACTGCTGCTGTCATTAAAGGTACACATCACCACTGCCTGGCCTAAAATTTTTTTATTTGCACAAATAGCAAATGCTACTCACTTTACATTTTCCTGCAGATGACCAAAGAGTCTTGTACTGATAAGGGTTTTTAAAAGGATTTTTTAAAAAAAGGAAGTATTGCTACGCATGTATATATATTTTCACATATGTGTGCATGTTAATGCATTGCGTTTGTGAAATGCATGCAAATTATGTGCCTATGCATGCATGTGTGTATGTATATGTGTTAGGTCCACATATGTGTGGGTACACACCTGTCCACATATATGCAGAGGCCAAAGGAAGACACCAATTGTCTTCCTGTATTTCTCTCTAACTTGAGACAAAGTCTGTCACTGAACTGGAGGCTCATTTCTCTTGACTGCTCAATGCTAGGGCTAAAGGCGAGTGTAGCTGTGCTCAATTTTTTAAATAAATGTAGGGATAATCTCTTGTACACTGTGTAAAAGCATCGCCAAGAAAATTCTGATGGCCAAGAAGCTGAGGGAGGATTAGAAGGTAGGACATCTGGCAGAGAGAAAGAAACTCTGGGAAATAGGTGAGGGAGATTCACCACCTAGACTCGGAAGAAGTCCCACACACGAAACTGAGGTGAGGCAACCAGCCATGTAGTAGACATAGACCACTATAAATGGGATAATATAGATATGAGCTACTGGGAACAGGCCAAAAATAAGTCTCCAAGTCACAGATGAGTGCTGAAATGCAGATCCTCACATGTGCACAGTAAGCACTCTTACCCACTGCTCCATCTCTCCAGTCCTTCTGTTTCTTTCTGTTCTGTTTTTTCCCCCTGCAGTGCCAGGAATGGAAACTTGGGGGTCCCTATCATGCTAGGCAAGTGTTCAACCTAGGTCTTTGGTTTGTTTCTATCATGCTAGGCAAGTGTTTAACCTAGGTCTGGTTTGTTTCAACATTCCTGCTCAAGCTTTATAAAGCCTGCAAACGTCAGCAACTCCAGGAGAAGTTACCAAGGCTTCCTTCCGTTCCTAGGAGTTAGCACTCATCTCTACAAGACTTTAACCAGAGAACTAAATTGGCTCGAACAAAAGAAGCCTTGCTCACTTAAGTGTTTTATCTTTTGAAGTTTCTTTATCACCTGCAAACACTCTTTCTATTAATAACTTTCTTTTATTGGAAGTCTTTCTCCTACTTCCCCACCAAGCAGTATAACCACTCCAAGCTCCCCCACTAGCCCACTCACGGTGGCTTGAAAGATACCTGTCACAACCACAAAAGGTGGTCTTCCCACAAACTGGCTTCTATAGAAGCAGAGTAATAAACTTGAAGAATATTCAAATCTTTCCAGTTTTCCTGGGCCTCCACTGCCGTGACAAAACCGCCATGACTAAGACCAGGCTAGGGAGAAAAGGGCTTATTTGGCTTACACTTTCTCGGCACTGGTCAAGTGGAGAAGGAACCTGGAGGCAGGAGCTGATGGAGGTCATGGAGGGGTCCTGCTTGCTGTCCCTGGCTTGCTCGGCCTGCTTTCTTATAGAATCAAGAACCACCAGCCCAGGGATGGCACCACCCACAATGGGCTGGGCCCTCCCCCATTGACTAACTGAGAAAATGTCTTACAGCAGGATCTCATGGAGGCATTTTCTCAGCTGAGGCTCCTTCTTTAATGATCCTAACTTGTGTCAAGTTGACACACAAAACCAGTTAGTATATCTGGCAAATTCTTAACCATGGAATCAACATTGACATGCAAGGCTAAACCTCAAGGAGGAATTTTAAATCCAGATATTAACCATGAAAACATAGAAACAAAAACTAAGATTTTGTTTCTGTGTGCCCAAATATAACCATTAGCAAAGTCAAAGGTGCATCAAAATGGACCAAATACATCAAGGCATTGTCCACACATACAAGAAGTTGTCTCCTTTACTGTTGAAAAAGACTAGCCATGGGCTAGGTGTACCACTTGATGGCAGAAGACCTGATTAGATGCTGGAGGCCCTGAGTTTAATCCACAGAACCAACAAATTAAAACAGAAAAATGAGCAGGGTGCTAGCAATACAGCCTTTAATGCTAGGACTCAGGAGGCAGAGGCAGGCAGATCTGTGAGTTCAAGGTCAGCCTGGTCTACAAAGGGAGTTCCAGGACAGCCACAATTATTGCACAGAGAAGCCCTGCCTTGGAAAAACAAAAACAAAAACAAAAAAAGACCAAAAAACCACCACAGCAAGAGCCACTTCATATTTATTAAGTTAACTTCATATTTATAAAGTTAACCACTACTTTCTTTCTTGTTTCAACCCTATGGTTCCACCATGCCTCTTGACCATTTTCTGAGTTTTCCACCCTGGAGTTGCAGCCACTGGCTTCACTCAATGTGGTCAATAGAGCTTTATCTGACAGAGGAAAGAGATTGATCCCAAGGGAAGCTCGGTTAAGAATTCACGTATATGGGCCCTGTCCCTGAGGTAGAACTGTCAGTATCTCGGGAAGACCCCACAAACAGCTTAGAAGTTTTTCTGTCACACTGAGGACTGACTCTCCAGGTTGCCATTAGTGTTCTTGAACCCTGATAATCCTAATGTCACTTTCTCTTTAAGGTGTCATTTAGTCAAGGCCCTCCTCTCCAGTTGAGTTGGGTATATAATGGAACCAAAGTCATAGTTAAGCTATCCACCAGCTAAGCCAGTGAGATGGTTCAGTAGATAAAGCTACTTGCCACCAAGCCCAAAGACCTGAGTTCCATCTCCAGGACCTGCATGATAGAAGGAAAGAACTGACTCCATCAAGGTGTCTCCTGACCTCCACACATGTGCCATGCCATGTATGTGCACTCTCCTCTCCCCTTCCCCACCCATGTATATATATATATATGTGTGTGCGTGTGTGTGTGTGTGTGTGTGTGTGTGTGTCACACATACTCCTAACTCTTTAAAAATGGCGACTCTTCCAAAAAAAAAAAAAAAAAAAAAAAAAAGCCAGGCGGCGGTGGCGCCCACCTTTAGTCCCAGCACTTGGGAGGCAGAGGCAGGTGGATTTCTGAGTTCGAGGCCAGCCTGGTCTACAGAGTGAGTTCCAGAACAGCCAGGGCTATACAGAGAAACCCTGTCTTGAAAAACCAAAAAAAAGGGGGGGGGTGACATTTGCTGCGTGAATTCTTTTTCCTGAAAATTCTTTATTAAAAGAGAGAACGAAGCCAGGTGGTGGTGGTGCACACCTTTGATCCCAGCACAGACAGGTAGATTTCTGAGTTCGAGGCCAGCCTGGTCTACCGAGTCAGTTCCAGGATAGTTTCATCACAGAGAAACCTTGTCTCAAGAGAAAAAAAGAGAAAGAGAGAGAGAGAGAGAGAGAGAGAGGGAGAGGGAGAGAGAGAGAGAGAGAGAAAAGGGCAGGGAAATCTGAGTCTGGTCTATAAAGTGAATTACAGGCCAGACAGGGCTACACAGTAAGACACTGTCTCAAAATCAAGTTTATTTTATTCTTAATTATGCATATGTGTATATACATGCAGGTGCCCCAGAAGCCAAAAGAGGATGTTGTTTCCCTTAAACTGGAGTTACAGGCAGTTAGTTATGAGCGATCATCATGGGTTCTGGGACTCAAACTCAGGTACTCTTCGAAAGCAACAAGCTCTCTAGCCTTTCTTCTTTTTCCTTTTGTTTAAGGACATAACAAACACCAAGAGATACAAACAACTCAGCTGAAGAATTCAACAGACACAGTTCACTTCCTGTATCTCAGACCTTCAAGGATGAAGTCCTAAAACTTGACGTTTTCTCTGAAACATTTCTCTCTGCTACTTTTCTGAGCATAACCATAATCCGAAAGGCCTAGGCAGTTGGTAGTGAGACACCCTAAATATCTAAAAGAATCTAATTTTGAGGTGCAATTTCAACTAATTCCACCCATCCAATTTTTGTAAACTACAGATTACCAAAGTAGGTGACACAAGATAACTGTAAAGGAGTATGAGGTGGTATATAAGGAGATGCAGCCCACTGGAAAAAACGATACCTAGCATGAGCCTAGGGTGAAGGTCACAAGTGTAATGCAAACAAATCTATCAAAGCAGGGGTGCTGCCTTACTGCACAATCATGAGTTCAGATCCTGGCACTAACAAAACATAATGGGGAGGGGAGTGTGGTGGGCAGGCTGTAATTCCAGATTTAACACTCAACATGTACACCCAGCTACACACACATGCTTATACACTCCCAAAGAAATACTTTCCACAAATAAAGACATCTTGAAAGAGAATGGAGTTATCTGGAGAGATGGCTCAGCATGTAAGGCTGCTTGTCACCAAGCCTGATAATCTGAAAACCCTGAAAGCCATCTTCTAACATTCACAAATAGGCTAAATACGCGCGCGCGCGCGCGCACACACACGCAGGCACGCACACACGCGCACACACGCACACACGCGCACACACGCACACACGCGCACACACGCATACACACGCCCGCGCGCACAGCCTGACCCCAGTAAAAAACAACTTTACAACTCTCTAAACAAAAGCAGCAGCTTCGGAGGGCATATTCACTCACCTTAAAGGCTTAAAAGATTATCAACGTTTTCCATTCATTGTAATCAATCAAAAAACTTTAAAAAAAAAATCTTTTTAAGTTCTAGGTTCCCAGTAACACTGAGTACACAGAGACTCACACATGCTCCCCACACAGCATGAGCATAAGTCTTCCTGAAGTGAATGATTTTCAAAAAGCAAACCAACACATGCCCTCTAGAAACAAATCAAAGACAGTATCTTAGGAAAGAGTAGCTTCAAACTACCAGGCCTGACTAAAGCGGGGCGGCCGTGCACAGGAACACTTACCATATAACACCCGATAAGGAAGGCGGCATTCGCTTGCTTTCTCTGATCAGTGCCAGTAAAATGGATAATTTTCTTCCTCAGCATTGTAATGGACTGCATCAAAACAAACTGCTGTTAGTATTTTCTTGACCGCTTCAAGTTTCCCAAAATTTTGCTTTGTGACAAATTCTACATCTCACATGCATAAGCAACCTCGATATTAAAACAACCCTGAAATCCCAGGAGCCATTCTGTGGTATTAGAATTATTTTAAAATAAAAGGGAGAAAGGGAAATGTGAACAAATACATGCCTAAAGACAGGCCAACCTTTGGATCATTTCAGAAAGCTATGGATAGAGCCAAGAAAGACCAAAGTCTGATGAGTCCAGAGTCTGTGAGGACTAAAGTTCTCATTGGAGGCCACTGTCACTCAACAGTGCCATATTCTTCTGAGGAGATGTAATAGATCATGGCTGTAAGCTAGTGACAAAAGAAACTGGATAGATGTGCCAGTCTGAAAAATCAACAATACATGGCTTCCCACAACAGGAGATGTAACAAGCTGGGAAAGTTGCCTGAAGAATCTCTATTTTCTTGAGACAACGTCTCATGATTAGCCCTGTCTAGCCTGAACTCATTGGGTAGACCAGGCTGGCCTTGAAGTCCCAGAAACCCATCTGCCACATCTGTCTTTAACTCTTATTCCAGGTGATTCAATGTACTCTGACATCTCGGGGCACTCCATACACGTGGTGCAAAGACATACATGCATGAAGAACAGTCACTCACATAAAACAATCTTTTGGGGGGAAAAAAACCCTCTAGATCTAAAGCCACTAGTTAAATGGATATATAGCAAAGACAGTCCATGAGACAGCAGCTGAAAGGCCTCTTCTTAATTCATGAAGATTAAGGAGAGCCAGGCGGTGGTGGCGCACACCTTTAATCCTAGCCCTTGGGAGGCAGAGGCAGGCGGATTTGTGAGTTCGAGGCCAGCCTGGTCTGCAGAGTGAGCTCCAGGACAGCCAGGGCTACACAGAGAAACCCTGTCTAGAAAAACCAAAAAAGAAAAAAAAAAAAAAAGAAAAAGAAAATTAAGTATACACTGGGGATCTGTGAATGTTTCTTTATGTATATTATACTTCAACAAGAAGTTAACAGAAAAGGAAGCCACCATCACCCGGCAGGCCCCTCATGGTTCCTCACTAATGCAAAAAGCATCAGCAAAGCTGCAATAGAGTATGTTCAGTGTGTTTGAATACATTGCTTATCTCACTGGCCTATGCTTATTTGAATGTTCTAGTGTCTCTGGCATCTATCAGCGTGAGCATATTTTCCCGTGGTGATTTATATGGACTAAGGGCCCAAAATCAACTAAAAACAAACAAACAAACAAAACCCAGCCAGCCATTGGCATCCTCTTCAACTAGGGCACTGTCAACCTCACGAGCTCACTCGGCAGTGAGATATTAGGCTGGTTGCTCAACACCTCTTCAGTGCCTCCAGCAAGTCACTAGAAAGGAGCACACTCATTTATTCTGAAGAATAAAAGTCTTCAACAGGTTAGGCATGAAGGTGCATGCACAGGTGCACACATGCATAGACTCTCTCTTTCAAAACTAAAGCAAAGGAACAATAGATGGGAGGAGAGGGAATTATATTTAGCCTCTTGGCCCTGTGGGAACAAAAGGCTGTCACTGACAGAGGGGAAGGGGAGGGGGAACCCAAAGACAGAGGGTCATGGATGTTGACTTTGCTAAGGTGGCCTAGGAAGAAGTCTACACTTGTGCCTAAATATATAGTGAATACAGCTGATGCTCAGGAGGGAAAAATATCTCCCTTACCCATACATTTGTAATAGTGTTAAGCAAAAATAAGTGTCATTTGTTTTACATAGTTCTCTGGTAGGTAACCCATTGTAAGTTTTTGTCCATTTTTAATTCCTGCTAAAAAACTCAGTATTTTCTACTTGACAGATTATAATGACTAGGAACTTTTTAAAAATCTGAGACATGGTCTCACTATGTAATTGAGGCTAGCCTGGAACTTACTATGTAGGCCCACCTGCCTCTGCCTCCCCAGGGCTGAGATCGCATGCCATCATGCCCAGCTAGGTGCTCCTTAGGTGTCCAGTCAGTAATCCCAAGATTTTAAATTAAGGAATGGGGTCTGCGTTCAATCAGGAGAATACACTGTGTGTCCTCAAGGGTATGCTGTTGGTCCTTGGTTCTCTTACGCCCTCACCATGTGTAAAAGGTTCACATTGAAGAGTGAGTTTCCAGCTCAGAGAGGGCAATGTTTTCCCCAGCCATTCATCAGCACGCTGCCGGAATGGGAGGCAGGAGGAACTCTGGCCAACTCGGGGAAGCCCCTGCCTTGCCCGCTTCGGTTCCCATGAGGTCATCAGACGGGGGACTTAGTTAATTAGCTGCCTTTCGCTTTGAGTTACTGCTTTGTTGGAGCTTCTTCAACCCAAACCGGAACCAAAGAAACCAAATATAACCCATTCCATTAAAATTAGACAACACAAGTGACGTGGGTGGGCGTAACCACGCGGGGATGCAGACACTTCTAGGTCAGCCTGCGCTGCACATGAGTGTGTCTCCAAGCCCAGCAAAAAAAACCTCTGGAAAACAAATATATGGCAGTATAAGTTTAGGAAAAGGAGTATTTTCAACGTGTGTTTCTGCTTGCATGTACATGTGTGTGTAGTATGTGTCTGCAGATGCACACAGGCCAGAAGGGGGCGGTGTCATGTCCTCTAACTCCAGTGACAGTCATGATGTACAATGTGGTTCCCTGAAAGAGTGTCCAGTGCTCTGGACTGCTGAGCCATTTCTCCAGTAGCACCACAATGAGAAAGACCACTTACAGAATCTCACAACATAGGTCAGGCTATGCAGTCTCCTGTAGTGGCTGTGCACCACGTGATCTCAGGGCGATCCCTCAAGAGTGCCTACAGGTGTACTCCACCACACCTTCTAAACATTCGCTGTGTTTCCAAGACATCTTAAAACATACTCCAGTAGGCGACTGGTGTCTTGGTAAACCTTTTCTGTTTTCTAAAGATAAGATCTTGCAGTCTACCACAGGCTTATCTTGAACTTGGGATCTCTCACCTGAGTGCTCTGAAGTCAGGTGCACACCTGCACACCTTGTCTCAGATGGTTTTGTTCTGTAAGAGGAAGCACTCTTTCCATTTCTGAATCTTTAAACAGGAGATAGGTCTCTTTTGTCTTGCTCTAAAGTACTACTGAGTGATCGCTTCAGTTAAACCTTGAGTTAAAAGATTTACCTTGAGCTTCTTATTTATCTTGCAACAATATCTGTAAACCATGGCCAGATTGAGTGGTCCAAAATCCGCATAGAAGCTTTAAAAAGAAAATAAATAGAAACAAGTATACATATTTTAAGCTGCCTCTGAATGTAAATGCTCCTAAAATTACAGCAAAAGGGCATCCACCAACCAAAATTAACACTGGCCATACAATGCTAAGGTCCTACCCGACTAATACTAACAGAAGGAATACTGTGGTAAACAATACTACTTAATTATTCAACGAGTAAGCTAGAGTTGTACACCTCTAATGTTCAACTAGTGGAGAGCTCAGCTAACTTGCACCAGATCTTGCTACCTTCCCTTAACATACCCCTACACACACACACACACACACACACACACACACACACACACGCACACCAGGTATAGAATAACTAACCTCAATTAAAAAAAAAATGTTCTTGCATTCGTGTTTCACACAGCTGCACAGTATAAACTATTAGAATATCAAATCAGGGTTTAAACTGAGGTTCTTTGCACCCTCAAAGATCTATTGTTTTACCAGGAATCTGAAACAGCACCCAGCTTCAAGTGGGTTTGTCAGACATACGATTTTTCCAAGGCTATGCCGTCTGCACAGATACCTAGAGATTCCTCAAAGAAAATTTTAAAAGTTTGAGACTTCCAAGAGGCAATACTTACTTCTCATACTCTAGCTCGTTATCTATGCTGAAATAATGTTCATTTGATGCACTCTTTGGTCTGCTGTAGAGAATGGCAAAACAAAGGCGATCTGCAATGGAAAATGGCAATGTTCTTTTCTTCTTCAAGTTCTTTAAACAGGTGTCCCAGGTCAAGACCCAACTCCTCTCTGGTGAATTCAAAGATGGCTTGTTTGATTTTGTTGTGCCCCCCACCCCCATGTTTTAGATGGCAGAGGTGACAATGTATAATTTCAAAAAGTCTCTTTGGTGACTATCAGTAAATAAGCAAAGCTTTAAAGAAGAAATAGCCTTAATCTTAGAAAGTTCCCATGGTGGTAGGTGATACTTCATGTGGTGGCACTGTCTGGTTTCTGCAGCAACTGAACTAAGAAATCTCAGGCATACCTCTGCTAGCTAGCCTATAACCATGCATCAATTTTACCAGGACACACTGAAAATACATGCAGCAGGAAACTAGCTTTTAAAGTAAAAAACAAAAAATGCTTTCACTATTGCTGTTTCTAAGTACAGAACACAAGAAGGTATGTTTATGCAATTATTCTCATGGATATGTTTTTTTTTTTTTTAAATTGGAATCACTGCTTTGGGGTTCTTACAAATTGCTGTTTAAAATCAAAGTGAGTGAGAGGTGAGGCCAACTGTTGCATGAATACAGTCAGAGGCTGTGGAGTTCAGCAAGAAGGGAAGTAATGTCCAAAGGTTCCATCCACCTTCATTCCCACCAACTCCCAGAAAAAGGCAACATCTTAGCAGCAATTAGATACCTACACCCAAAACATAGCAAAAATCAAGGGCGGCCTTTGAAATACTTATATTCTTTTCTAGACCAACTTGTTAGTGGTAAGAAACAACAGGAGCTGAGATGTCCTTTTCTCAAATGGTATTTTAAACGTTTCAATCTGTATCTCCTCTCTTAGAATGGCTGCACACATCTCCTGGTAAATGCAACAAACTTCTTGCAGCCGCATTCAAATGTGTGACGGGGCTTTGTCCTTTCTAATCACAAATGACCTTTGATCTGCGGCTGGACTGGGAATTTCACCAGCTCCCACGCAGAGTGGGTGAAGAGGCTGTAGGACACAGGGGTCACAAGCACATTAAGGCGGTAGGTTCACCCCCAAAGTCACTGGACCCAGAAGGCAGGCCAGTTGGGCTCCTGGGGCAGCAAGTCACTCCTCCAGCCATCCTTAAGACCTGCCCTAGGCACTCACCTCGGATCACCTCGGCCATCAGAGGGGTCCCTGCGCCCTCCCGTCTCATGACTCCAAAGCATCTGGAAAGCAGGGCAAGAGAAGGACCCGGCGAGTCTGGGGTGACCGCGACGGGAAGAAGAAAGAAAGTATGACCACACCCCCAAAGTCTAAAAAAACAGTGAAGTTTAAAGGGCCGCGCCCATGCATGGGCACGGAAAACGCCCTGGCGGGTGACAAGCAGCCGACTGGGAGCCAACCCCGGAAGTTCAAACTCTGGGACGTCCCTGAGGCAGCCAGGGGCCAGCGACCTGCAAAAGAGGCCGATCCACGAGCAGGCGCGACCAGAGGTCAAGCTGCCCTGCAGAGAGAGGGGGAGAGAGAGAGAAGGAAAGAGACCTGGCCCACAAGTACACACAACTAGGACCAACTGTCCTGCAAAGAAAGAAACCAGACATACAGGCATGCGCTGCCAGAGACCAAACGTCTTGCAAAGGGAGCGACTCAGCCAGCTCCGGGTACACTGGGCCAGCTCAAACCCGGCCAGCCGGTAGGACCCGGGCACGCGTGATGAAGGATTTAGGGGCCAGGCCGGCGCCAGCCTTCGCCACAAATGCGGGACTCCCGCCTACCCCACCGCCGCTGCCTGCCACCAGGGGGCGCTCCGCCACCCACACAACGGAGTGTCGCGGCTCAGATCAGACATGCCTGCAGCTGGGCTCTTGCACCAATTTAGAAACTGCCAGGTGGCTCTGCTGGAGTTGGGCATGAATATAATCCAGCATTTGGAGGCAGAATGGAGGAAGGAAGATCAAGAGTTCAAGATCAGTCTCACCTAAAGAAAACTCAAGGCCAACCCTAAACTACCATGAGTCTCCCTCAATAAGTAGAGGTTAAGATAACTTACCAGGTAAAAGTACTTGCCCCTCAACGGTGCAAGCCTGATGACCAAGAGTTTGATGCTCAGAACCCACTCTACAAAGTTATCCTCGGACCTCCCCACACAGTGGGGGTAGGGTACACACATTTTTAATTAAAAATAAATGTAACACTCGGGTCATTTGCTATATGTTAAAGGTATGGGGATGTTCTAAAAGCAAAATATTTGATGTGCTTCTTAGCAACCATTCACAGTTTTCAGTCTATGTTCTTAATCTCAAGGGAACAAGTTAACACACAGGATGAAGCTGATCCCACTTTTGTTGAGTGTCATATGGTGCTGAGTCTGTGGATCTTTATTTCCTCCCCCAAGTTTTCCCAAACTTTCTACAGAAAAGCACTGAGAAGTGGAAAGTTGCTAATGCCCTTCCCTTGAAAGAAAATGAAAATGGCAAGTTCTCCTTAAAAAGACACATTATTTATGATCCCCAAAGACCTGCATATTCCCTGACTTTATTATTCTAGAATTTCAGATGTATCATATTGAGATCATGAACACACACACACACAAACACACACACACACACAAACACACACACACCACAGCAGTCAGTAGGGGCAGGGATTCTTTCTATACTTGCACCTGGGGAGGATTTTTCTCTAATCAAAGCACCATCAGAAAAATCAACTGGTAAATTGATTTTTTGGTTTTGTTTTGTTTTGATTTTGTTTTTCGAGTCAGGGTTTCTCTGCGTAGCCCTGACTATCCTGAAACTCACTCTGTAGACCAGGCTGGCCTCGAACTCAGAAATCCACCTGCCTCTGCCTCCCAAGTGCTGGGATTAAAGGCATGCGCCACCACGCCCAGCTAACTTCTTAACTCTTGGTCGAAGCATAAATGGATGGGCACTAAGGTAGTATGTTGAGGTCTGCGCGCCACCACTGCCTGGCCTGATACAGTAGTTTTCACAGCAATAAACAATAAGCAAATCAAAGGAATATGCTCTTAAGAATACTCTAAATTCACCAAACAGATCCAGTTTCAATTATGTTATTACAAAAATTACAGAAATATCATTTTAAAGTTTGAGATTTTTTTTCATTATTGTGTGTGTGTGGCAGTCAGACGACCACTCTCTGGGGTCCTTTCTCTCCTTCCACCTTGTGAGTTCCAGTGATCAACTTAAAGTCATCAGGCCTTCATGCAAGCAGTCCTACCCATGGAGATAGCCTCCTAGCCCCTACCACGGAGCTTTAATGTGTGCCTTAAAACACGTGTGCGTGCAACTACTGCTACCTCAGTCAGAAAACATTTAAGCAGTGGATGTTTTTAGAGCAGGTGACCCAGCATGAAACAGGGGAGGGTAAGAAAGATTTATGCCTTCTTTATAGCTTTTGAACTTTGGATTACATATTATTATTCTTGCAGGATAATGTTTATTCAAAGATAAATCCATATGGAGACGTGAAGCGCTTTGTGAGGCTGCCTGCAGAGGGCCCTCTCCACACACTGAAAGGTGGGCACTCTCTAATCTTTGGAAATTCCAAGATTTTTGGTTTTTGTTTGCTTGCTTGCTTTGTTTTGGTTATTTTTGTTTTGTTTTTTTGTTCTCTACATACGCCTGGCTATCCTGGAACTTAACATGTAAGTCAGGCTAGCCTTTAACCAACACAGATTAGCCTGTGCTTTGCTTCCCTGAGTGCTGGAATTAAAGGTGTGCCACAATAACCAGCCTCAGGATTTAAAAAAAAAAATTAAAAAATAACTCTAATTACAAACTAAAAGAAGCAGGGTAGAAGGATTTCTCACTGGCTTAAGGCACTGCTATTAAGCCTAACAACTTGAGTTCAATTCCTGGGAAAGAACGAATTCCTAAGTCACCCTCTGACCCCACAAAGACACCCAGATTCGCAGAACTCTTTAATAAGAGTCTTTGAGGCCCGGGGGTGTGCAGAGTACTCGTCTAGTATGGCCCCAGATTCTCTCTCTAGCAACAACAAAAAGTCCTGGGTTTTGCAAATTTCTGGTTTCTTCAGGGCTGAGAACTAAACCAGTTGTAAGCGTTGTGGAGTGATGGGCTCTGCCAGTGAGCCGTCCCCAGTCTTGGACTTACGAAGAACATCCTGGAATGAGTTTACCATGGGAAGACATTCCTCTGGGCAGAAGGGAAACCTTCTTT
Organism: Montemys delectorum; assembly: GCA_019843815.1. NCBI lineage: Eukaryota > Metazoa > Chordata > Mammalia > Rodentia > Muridae > Montemys > Montemys delectorum. The sequence goes on from JADRCD010222788.1 coordinate 17,111, forward strand.
GCCGGTCGTGCTGGCTGTGCTCAGCTCCCTGTTCTGTTCAGTATATGCAGCAGCAGCAGCAGCTCTTCCGCTAAGACCCACCCACACAGACCTAAGGCCAAAGCTCCAGCCGCCACTCACTCTCATGGACTATGTCTCTGTGCCTCAGCCAGTTGCTCCCTCTATTCTGCTACCTCTCGGTTCTTACTGTCCCCCTCCTTCACTGTTGTCGTGTGACTTCTGAAGTTTATGACCGCTGACTGATTCTCCCTATTTTCTATCTTTTAAACAAGGGGTCCTGAAGCGTCCCTGGATCTACCCAGCATGTCTCACATGCATTCTGGCTATGTGAAAAATTCCAGTTCATATCCTAGTTTCAGTGGGAGCTTAAGCCTAGTGAGATGCTGTTTGCCTGTGTAAAAAAGCCTGAGTTTGAGCCCCAGCACCATAGGAAACTGGACATGGTGTCCCACGCCTGCAACCTCAGCACTTAAGAAGTGGAATCAGGAGGAACAGGAAGGAGTTCAAGGACATAACATGACAAGTTCATGGCCACATAAACTTTGAGGTCAGGCCGCTTGGGGATGCACAAGACCTTAGTATCCACCAAACATGTAGCCTAGTACTGCTGCTCTTCAGTTAAGGCCTGAGGCTCCATTACCAAGACAGACAGACAGACAGACAGACAGACAGACAGACACACACACACACACACACACACACACACACACAGAATCTAGCTATTATTTCATATAGCATGTTTGAGACGTGGCCTGGTTACCAGTCCCTCCCAACTCCTGATGAGTGGCACCAATCCCAAGAATCAGGGCAGTCTCATATGTGAAATATCAGATTCTTCTGCACAAAGTGAACCTCATCTCTGAGTTCACTCTCTCTTTTGTACTGCTTGCTGAAAAAGATTTGTTTACTAACTGACAGCTTTGCAGATCTTTTGGTTGAAAATTGGCTTTCAGGTCGGGCGGTGGTGGCGCACACGCTTTTAATCCCAGCCCTTGGGAGGCAGAGGCAGGCGGATTTCTGAGTTCGGGGCCAGCCTGATCTACAGAGTGAGTTCCAGGATAGCCAGCTATACAGAGAAACCCTGTCTCGAAAAACAGAAAGAAAGAAAGAAAAGAAAGAAAAGAAAGGAAGAAAGGAAGAAAGGAAGAAAAGAAAGGCTTTCAGTATAACCATAGCAAGGGTAAGTTTAACTGCCTTTATTCATGATTTTTCAGAAAAGAATGTAAACAACAACAACAAAAGTCCTAAAAGCGGGCACGCTTATTATAACTGATACAAACACAGACTTATCTGGAAAGAGAATCTCAAGTGAGGAACTGCCTGTGGCAGAGAAAAAGAAAGCAGGCTAGGTAACCAATGAGCACAAGCCAGTAAGCAGAGTCCCTCCAAGGTCTCTGCTTCAGTTCCTGCCTCCAGGTTCCTGCTCTGACTGCCCTCAGTGATAAGAGTCTGACCTCTAAGGTTTGAGCTAAAATAAACCTTTTTCTCCAAGTTGCTTTTGGTCATGGTATTAATCACAGCAATAAAAATCTAGCTACAAACTGGCTCTGATGACGCGAGCCTTTATTCCTGGCACTTGGAGGCAGAGTCTGGTGGATCTCTCATTTCAGGCCACTGACTCAGACGAAATAGTAGAATGGGAGGGTGTGGTCAGAGTTTACCACAGGCTGGTCATATGCCCATCAGGCACAAAGGCCAGGCCAGGGAGAAGTCACAGAAGAGACAGATGGGGTACTTTAGGCAGATGGATGCTCATCTAGGGTTATAAGCCAGAAATTTGAACAAATTCTTATTTTTCTATTTAAGTAATAACTTCAGAGGGGAAAAAGATGGATATCAATATGTATCTCACTTCAAAACAAAGACTTTGGCGCATGCCTTTAATCCCAGCACTTGGGAGGCAGAGGCAGGTGGATTTCTGAGTTTGAGGCCAGCCTGGTCTATGAAGCGAGTTCCAGTACAGCCAGGGCTATACAGAGAAACCCTGTCTCGAAAAACAAAAACAAAAACAAAAACTGAAAACCAAAAAACAAAGACTTGCCTGAAGGAACATTTTGAAAAAATTTCACTTCAGACCTTCTTAAAACGTTCTTACAGGAAACCACTTTGCCCACCGAATTTTTATGTTGACTTAGGTAAAACATGGGTGTATAAAACAAGCATGCAAACCAAGTATGTGCTGGTAGATCTGGAAGAGAAGTAATTTAAAGCAATCCTTTGGCATACATGTAAATTTCACTCTTAAAGACTAAACCCAAGTTACATATTAGTAAGATGGATGAGCTTCTTTAAATTCACATGAATAAATTTTTGGTAGGGGTGATACCGGTGAGCACCTTTAAACCCAGCACTCCGGAAGCAGAGGAAGTTAGAGCTCTGCGACTTTAAGGCCAGCCAGGTCTGCAAAGAGAGTTCCAGAAGAGTCAGGGCTTTACACGGAGACATCCTGTCTTCAAATAAACAAAAGAATTTTTTTTTTGGGCAAATAATCTGATACTACAGGATACAAATCATCTGAAAGATTTCTTCGGAGTTCATTAACATTTGGATTCTACAGTCATCAGTGCTGAGAGCACACCCCATTTTACATAAATATGTAAGTTTAAGGTGATTTCAGAAACTGCCAATTCTATCCCAATCTCCAGGCAAAGCTCATTCGAAGATTTTTGTTGAACAAACCCAAGTTGGCAATTTTTAAAATCAGTCTACCAGAACATAATCCAAAGACAGACTATTTATTCAACACATGTTCCAAGGATGGGAGCAGAAAATATTACTAAAAGTCTGTGCTTTCCGTAATTAAGCAAAACGTCTCTGAGAGAGGAAACCTTTAAGTGCAGTAAAAGCCTGCAATCTGAGGTGTTCTCAATCGCTCATGGTTAATGCTGCACAGGGAGAAACAGCCATGGCAGAAACTGCTGTGCTGTTCGTTCAGAACCAAAGCTGCAGTGAAGCCACCCAAGCAGCAACACAAGCAAGGGCTACACTATTCACTTGCTGCACATTTTAGAAACGTTTTGTTATTACAATTCTCTGTTTTTAGCTAACCCCCACATTCATTCACCAGCTCTATGAGTTTGCACCCATAGATTAGAAAGCTGAGCCTTTCTTTATCAGAAGAAATGTCCTTTTTTTTAAAGGGTAGATTATTGAATCTACTATTTTTAAAAAGATTTATTTATTATTATATGTAAGTACACTGTAGCTGTCTTCAGACACACCAGAAGAAGGCGTCAGATCTCATTACGGGTGGTTGTGAGCCACCATGTGGCTGCTGGGAATTGAACTCAGGACCTTTAGAAGAGTAGTCAGTGCTCTTACCCGCTAATCCATCGCTCCAGCCCCAGAAGCAAGGTCTTAATTATACTTTATCTTCTATGTTTAAAGTCTCTCAAAACAACAATTTGGAGAAGTCACAATTCTAGTCCATTCTAATAATTTTCCTTTAGAAAAATTGAGTGATTTAAAAAACACTACTATGCAGTATTGTGGAGTTTTTCTTCTGTGGCACACATAGATTAATACATCAACATTATATTTTTTAAAATGGAAACTCGGACAAAAGACTTGAAGATAGTTAACAAAAGAAAATAAATGGCCTGTAGCTCATGAAAAAGAAGTATTCACAATCAGAGCAATGCAAATTAGATCACAGTGAAGTAACCCTTCCCAGCCACTAAAGCGGCTAAAATTAGAAATACTACCACTACTTGTTAGGAAAGAAATAGAGCCATGAGCATATACAATATACTCCTAAGAACCATAAAATAATATTAACATCCATTAACACAGAAAAGCGACAAAGTGGGAGCCTGACCCTTCTGCAAACAAGACTTCAAGTAACAAAGGCCTCAAAGGAAAACTGCAGGCAGGGAAGAACAGCTTCCTTGGGCTCTGATCTAAAGCTGATTGAGTATGGCATGTCCCACAAGTCATACACTAATCAGGCTCATTATTCTGTGGAATTTTAAGAAGCCCCTTATCCAACAATGTCCTTGGGACTTTCCAAGCACCTGCCCTAACCCAAATTGCAAAGAACACAGTGTTTCTTAGCCTAACTTGATAACGGCAACTGACCTTGGATCCACTTACTCTCATGGCACAAACAC
>JADRCD010222788.1:21319-40265 GCA_019843815.1 Montemys delectorum
CCACACACACCCCCCCCCCCCCCCCCACACCCCACACCAAAAAAAAAAAAAAAAAAAAAAAAGACCTTACTAGAACATCCTTTGTTTTTCCTGGACTGGCTTAGTTTTACCTCAGTCCTCCCAAGTCCTTTTTGCCAGAAGGACAATTCAATTCTGTGCCTTTCTGAGTCACTTGGGCAGAGAAACCTCAACTGAAGAACTGTCCCAATCAGATCGGCCTGTGGTATCTGAGACATTTTTTTAAATTGCTAATGAATGTGGCAGGGCCCACCCACTGTGGGTGGTGCCATCCCTCATCTGTGTAAAAAGGTTAGCTGGGCCAGCCCCTCCAAGGAGCCAAGTCCCTCTGTGGTCTCTGTCTGTTTCAGTTCCTGGTTCAGCTCTTGCCCTGGGTCATCCTAGATGTGACCAGTAAGTGAGATTAAACCCTTTCCTTCCCAAGGTGCTTTTGGTAATGGTGTTATCATAGCAACAGAGAGGCCGACTAAAACACTCTCGAACCTAACCTCACTCCTCCCTACTCCTAACAAAAAGGGAGACCCAGAAAAGAAGCCTTCATATGTTAGAATCCCATATGCTGGTGTGTAGTGCACCTCTACGTGTATATACCCCCAAAAAGTTCCAAGTGTCTTCAAAAGGACTGGTACACAAATATTCAACAACAACTAGAAGCAATCAGTAACTAGAAGCAAGCAACTACTACTAGAGACCGTCAGGAACCGAGCAGACTCCCCAACCAGAGAGAGCAAGTACATGATACCCAGACCAACACCTGCATCTCTGACCTCAAGCGGAGAAGTTCACACTTCAGGATTCTGTACAAAAGAGTTCAAGTGCAGGCAAAACTGGCCCAGACAGAAATTGACATGTTCATGGAGTAGGCATGGGACAAGGAACCCCATGGAAAGAAGGATCAGAGAGAGCTGTGGCTCATGAGCATATACACTTGATAAACTCAAACTACACATCTGATTGTATGTAAGCTGTACTTTACAATTTCAAGGAGCCAGAGGTGAATGGGTAGCTTAAGAAAAAATCTCAGACCGGGCGGTGGTGGTGTACATCTTTAATCTCAGGACTTGGGGGACAGAAACAGGCGGATTTCTGAGTTCGAGGCCAGCCTGGTCTAAGAAAACAAAAACAAACAAACAAAAAGAAATCTCCAGTGCTGGAGAGACAGCTCAGCAGTTAAGAGCTGGACTGCAGAGAAACTGAGTTTGTTCCCAGCACCCACATCAGGTGGGACATGACCATTTGCAACCCGAGTTCCAGGGATCTAATGTCCTTTTCTGGCCTCCAAGGGTACCCACATGAATATGGGAATACCAAACACACACACAAACTTAAAAAGTAAATTGAAAAGAATAAAAGAATCTTGACTACTTTGGACTTGAAACACAATGAACTGTAATCTTAACATAATTACTTTAAGATCATAAATAATTATATTGCAATCTAAAATTAGAAAAGAAAATGAGCTTGGGATGCAGGAAGCCAGAGGCTGGCTCCCCAGAACTGCCTGAAACTGGTGTGGGATATAAACCTGTAATCCCAGCACTGTGGACAGCGGAGGTAGGATGATCAGACGTTTAGGGTTATCCTCAGCTGAAGTCCAAGGCTAGCCTAGGCTAAGAGACCCTGATAACAAAAATTTACCAGAAAACACAGTAATTTAAGATATTTCAAATAATACTTTTATCTGCCAGATGTGGCGGTGCATACCAGCACTTGCGAGGCAGAGGCAGGTGGAGTTCTCTTGAGTTTGAGGCCACTCTGGTTCCAGGATAGCCAGAGCTACAAAATAGAGACCTGTCTCAAAATAAATAACAAAAATAATATTCTTACCTATTTTCAAAGCTGTTTGCTCAAAATAATAACAGTAGTAGTAGTAATAAAATTTAAAAAGCAGGAACTTAGGTGCTAAGGATCTTAGAGAGGAAAGTTTACAGAAACCAGCTGTTCTCTGGGCAGGGATGGGTAGGGGAACAGGGTAGGGACTTACCCAGGACCCGGTTCATGCTATATGCCCATTGCTTCTAAATTATTTTCTCTTAGGAGGACTATCTGCTCTCCCTGACGTGTTAACCACATTTATTTATGTATCTATTTGCTATTTAAAAGGTAGATTAAGAATAAGGAGACAGAGCAGCAGCTCTGCTGATGACATGGCTCTATCTACATTAGCTTTGCTCTTCAGAGTTCCACTTCTGAAACTGTCCAGCTTGGCCCTCTGCAGAGATGGTGCCTGTTCATACTCTGCTTGTTGGCAGCTCTAGTGCATAGCAGGTTTATAGGCAATAGGTCTATCAGTTCTAATTAATAACTGCTGAGTAGCGAGAGACCCACAGCCTCCCTGATCAGCAAAGCAAATACAAGGAGATAGGCTTTCCTCCACTACATGAGTCTTGACTCCCCAGCACTAAGCCTCTCAGCCTTAGAAATACTCTATGTCTTCCTTAGGATTTCCATTGCTGTGAAGAGACACCATGACCAAGACAACTCTTACAAAACAAAACAAAAACCAGAACCATTTAATTGGGGCTGGCTTAGTTTCAGAGGTTCAGTCCACTATCAAGCATGGCCGTGTGCTGGCAGGCATGATGATGCTGGAGGAGCAAGTTCTACACCTTGATCCAAAGGCAGCACGAGAGAACTTACTTTCAAGAAGCCAAGAGGAGACTCTGATTCCACACTGGGCGGAGCTTGAGCTTATATATATGAGGCCTCAAGGCCCGCCCCCACAGCGACACACTTCCTTCAACAAGGCCACACCTCCTAATAATGCAACTCCCTGAGCCAAGCCTTCAAACACTTGAATGGATGAGGGCCAAGCCTACTCAAAAACCACCTGGCACAGATTCGCAACAGGCGCTCGGCCATCACCTGTTTAATGACCTGAAGGAAAGCTAAGCTGAGCAAAAGAAAACCCTAACAGTCCATCCTGGTCTAAGCACTCGACTCTCAGCGTCCAGCAGTCACCCCCACTTCACCACAGGGAGGGTCACAGTTCTGGTGGGGATGGAAATAGTCTAGAGGCATGGGGCCCCTCCTTTTGGCTATCAGACTGTATACTCCAAGAAACTGAGATTTCCCCCCAGAAATCCCATGTCGAGAAAAGGGAAACACTGAAGTCTGGTAACAGCCAGGAGGAACTTTCTGATTAACCAAACTGCCTTTTGGGAGACACAGGAGCCTAGCCAGCCATGGATAAGACCATACCTCAACCAGCCTTGCCACACCTTGTCTTACTATGTAGCCCTGGCTGACTTAGTAGAACTTGATACATAGACCAGGCTGGCCTGGAACTCACATAGATCCACCTGCTTCTGTCTCCAGAGTGCTGGAACTAAGGTGTGCACCGCTATGGCAAGCTCCGACAGCTATTTAAACCTACATTTCCCCATCAGAACCCTAGAACTCGGGATGGGCGCTGGATCTCTTTATTCGTTCCTCTTCTCAATGTGGCCGCACTATTCATTTTTATGCTTTTACTATGCTGCATTTAACTGGCCTAGTAGGAACAGGTGGCCAAGGCTGATTTCTCCCGGCTGCCCCAGACCCTGAACCTAACACATAAGGTAACAGCAAAGCATCAAGGGAGACCAAGCAACTGCAAAGTCCTTTGGCTGTGAACCTGGGTAATCCCAAGCTAGGACCCCACAGAACCAGTCTACTCGGTTAGAACTGACTCAGGGGTGCGGCATGTGCAGACACGTCCAGAACTGAGGAAAAAGCCTCTCTGTTCTTTGACATGGGGTCTCGGCCTGACCTTGGATGTCTGTAGTTCCGGTCTCTACCTTCCCTGCGCTCAGTAAAGGCATGCAGCACCTTGACTGGCTGATGCAATGCTGGATAGAATGCTACGCTTTGTGCACCCTGGGCAAGCATTGCTGACTGTGATTTGCCTTCAGCTCATTTCTCATTATTGCATCTCAGCATGACTTCTGTGAATGCCTAGTGGGAAGTAATTAAGTAGCTGGGGAAAGCGAATTCTGCCTACTTTGGATGAGATGGCAGCATGCAAGGTTTTTTGTTTGTTTGTTTAAAAGGACAAGGTGGGTTAGGGGCAAGGAAATCCATAAAAGTGAGCTTTCCCCCAAGCTCTGTATCATCCATCTAGATGGCCAAGCCACAATGCTCTGCCAGGCATCCGCACCTTTACTTACAGGTCACTTAATTACAGCTGATTTCCCTGTAGTGTCATTTAGCTCCCTGTCACAGCCTCTGTGCTGCACAGGCCTGGCATCAGCTCCACAGGAATCGGGAAGCCAAGGTCTCTTAAGATAAGCTGTGCATGCTTTGATTTTTTTTTTTTTTTTTTTTTTTGAGGGCAAAAAGCTCTCTATATGCTGGGCAGTGGTGGTGCACGCCTTTAATCCCAGCACTCAGGTGGATCAGAGTTCCAGGTCAGCCTGGGCTACACTAAGGAACCCTGTCTCAAACAAACAAACGTTCTGTATATATATTTCTCAAGTTGATATGACAATAGCCCATCTGAAACATCTCTGGACACCTGAGTTGTATTGATCTTCTGGCACCCAGCAATGCCCAAGAAACCATCTATTCAAATAATATCAGACCTCAGGGCTTGAGGTATGCCGTAACACCCACACACACAGAGGTACACGACAGATAAACGTAACTAATTTTTAAAAGAGTAAACATGAAAGTTTTATGTATACGGTAATGGGGATTGAACCTAGAGCTTTGTGCGTGCTAAACACGTATTCTACCACTGAGCTCTCCACAGCCCTCTTTATTTAGATACCAAGTTGTTGAGGCTTTATAACTTGCCACCTTTGTTCCCACTGCTGCTCCCAAACTTGTCCCTGAAAAAGGCAAATATTTCTAAATTACTAGGGATGGCTTTATCTTTTCAATGGTTCTCAGGCAGTGCCATCAAGTGCAGCCAGAACGCTGACACACATTAGTGGTAAGAACCCAGAACAGTAACTGCAACCTTAGTTCAGGCAACAGGCTTAACGGCTAGGTAAGATGAAAGGAACTAATTAATCCAGTAAATTCTAATGCTGCCAACCAATATTCAGTAGGCTAAGGAAAAAATTATCTCTCATGCTTCCAAAGTCAAGGTTTTAATCTGACTCCTTTGTTCAATCACACATCTGACAGGATGAGCAGTAACAAGGTTATTTTCCCTGTACTAAAAACAAATGAATTCTTCTGGAGAAACAGGTACAGTGCAAGGCTTTGGTCAGTACCAGCAGAAGGCTTCAGGTAATTGCTAGATCCCATCCTATAACCCATGACTTCCCTCCTTGTTAGCTATATGACTTCATACAAGGCTATCACACACAGCCCAGCAAAGTCCTGAGTGGTTAAACTCGTGGCGGAGTGTGTGTGTTTGGGGGGGGGGGGCTGTCTATCTTACAGTAGTCTCAAGAATTCCTAACAGTTGTATCTAGCTTGTTAAAAAACAGGCTTAAAGTTGGCTTTAGACCCTCGGACACGCTCCATTTAGTTGAGAACAATGAGTTCCTGGAAATGGAACTTGACTCTTGACTCCGCTGAGTCTCCATGGAGACCCATTCCTGGCATTGCACCCTGGCAATGGTTTGAGTCTTCCAGTCTTACCACGCTCACCACAGTCGGGATCTGTCTGCCCATCAGCCTTTCTGGATGCTCCTCACACAACTGCCAATAGAACCTTAAAGCCACAGAACGTGTCCTTACTGCCTACAGGCCTTTGCCTTCGTGAGCCGCAGACATACTGCTCTCATTAATCACAGCTGATTCTTCAGCCTAGCTAACTAGCATGGACTGTTCCAAAGCCAAAGGTTTCACTTCAGAGGCTCTGGTTTCCCGTTAATGACAGCTGATTCTTCAGCCCCAAATGATTAGAATCTGCAGATTGGTTTTTCCCCTTTTCCTCCTTCCCCAAAAGGCACTGTTGCGTAACAACAGTTCCCTCCCATATTGAAACAGCAGATCCTGCAGGGAAGCTTTTAAAAACAAGAAGGTAAAAACCTTTAATACCAGCACTCCGGAGACAGAGGCAGGCAGACCTCTGAATCCAAAGCCAGACTTGTCTATGTAGAGCGAGTTCTAGAGAAACCTTGTCTCAAAACAATGATAAAAACAAACAAAAAACCCAGGAACTCCCTGAAACTGATCATATTCACTAGGCCCCTCTCTGCAAGACTAAAGGAGGGCTGAGAGTCCCTCTCAGACAAAGTGAGGCCAAGCTGCAGAGTCTCATGCTAACAGAGCTGCAGAGACTTGAAAGCGGTAAGCTGCCTCGCAGAAGAAACTGACTGAGGTGCGGGAAAGAGATCTGGCCAACTGAGGCACGTGGAAAGGACGTTTTTCAACCTAGCTGAGCTGCCAGCGGGCTGTGCTTATGTGTTCCAGGCTGCCATATACGTAAGTTCACTCACAATGGGGTGGCCTTTGGTGACATAGCATCTCCCGGTCATTTCTGCTGCAGGACTTCAGCCTCCGTTTATATCATTCTAAATAGAAGCTCTTAACTTAAAGCTTCAATTAAAAAATTTTAAGAGACATGCCTGCAACCCCTGGACTAGACAGTCTTAGGCAGGAAGATTATAATTTTGAGGCCAGTCTGAGCTATTTATTACTTTCTCAAAATAATAATAAAACAATACTAAGGAGGTGGAGGATCCAAGAGTTATGTTACTTCTCAAATTACCTCACATGTTCATTTTGGAAATTTATCAAAATATTTTAATTAAGGAAAAATTCCTGAGGAAATACATCTGAAATCCCAGTACCCAGATAGAGGCAGAAGGACCAGAAGTTCAAGATCATCCTTAACTATCCTATCTAGTAAAATTGTAGCTGCCTGCCGACTTGAAATCTGCCTCAAAATTAAATGAATGAAGTGCTTGAATAAACAAATAAAAGTGGTTTCTGCACTACAGAGAAAATAAGAAAAGTCCATATTCTGCTGCCAAGGCTAACAGCCTGAGTTTGATCCCTCAAGACCCTCAGGGCAGGACATAACTGTCCCCTGCACGTGTGCATGTACTCAAACTAAATAAAAGTAATATAGCTGGGTGTGGTGGCAAACACCTTTAATTCCAGCACTCAGGAATAAGAGGCAGGCAGATGTGTGAATTTGAGGTCAGCCAGGTAAACATAATGAGTCCCTGTCTCAAGAAACACTTTTTAATTAGGAATGAAGGAAGGGAAGGAGGGAGAGATGGAGGGGGGAATGGAAGGAAACTCTAAAAATCTCAGCTCAAACTTTAGGTTTCCCATCATTCCAAGGCATTCACTGCTAAGTGTCCTCCCTTTGCAGACAGCCACATCTTTCCCAGCTCCCTTCCTGAGATCTCTGTTGCAGTTCTCCCTGCAGCCACAGCAAGGATGGAACTCAAAAATGCATCCAAATGTGTCTTGATTGAATATGTGCTTTAGCCCCTTTCAGATTCAATGATTTAAAATAAGAACACATTAACTGTGGAGCCAGAAGTTCCTACCTTTATAAACTAAGCTTTGCTGATATTTCAATACCAAAAGGAAAAGAAATGCACGTTAGGATGTTTCAGTCTCACGGATGAGGACTTGCAACAAGCGCTTTAGTATTTCAACAATAAATTCCAAATGAAGTTTAAGAACATCTTTCATAGAGTTAAGAACATAATTTTAAATTACATCACACATTCTTGTCAAAGCACTTCTCCCTCAGCACCCTAAAAGAATGTCAAAGTTGGGGTGCTTTTCAGTTCAGCTCACACACCTAATGTAGCTACTGAAATATTTAGCAACTTAATATTTGGTGGCTTCTACCACGAACAACTTGGGGAAGAGGGAGGCTTATTTCATCTTAGATTTCCAGATAACAGTCTATCACTGAGGCAGGAACTCAAGCAGGAACCTGGAGGCGGGATCTGAAGCCACTCAATGGAGTCCCAGTTACCTGCCTTCACTAAGATGACTAATCTGCTCTGTGTTCAGTGATAAGGGACACTTTCTTCTACATCTATCATTAGCCCAGAAGAAGTCCCACAGTCATGCCCACAGGCCAATCTGATGAAAGCCATTCCTCAATTAAGATTCCCTATTTCCAGATGATTCTGGTTTTTGTACAAACAGAACAAAGGTAAAACATAGAATTAAAAAAAAAAAAGAAAGTAAAAGATCACAGAGACACACACAAGGATATACCATTAAAATGGATCTTTTTTTGCCAAACACTAGGGAAAGTAACTGAAATCATGTAGGAACTGTCAAGTGACACTTTGAACATAAAACTATCCCAACCTGATATTTTAAAGAGAACAGAGCCAGGTGGTTAGTAAGTCCTTGATGGCTGCCTTCTCTGAGATGACTAAGAATCTCCTGCTCTCCCTGCTTACAGATAGGGACACGATATTATACATCTCTCAGTCCTCTGCCCCTTCCCTCTGAAATAAATACTTGGGACAATTTCCTGCTCATAGGGATTGTGTGATAAATTCTTATTGAATAGATACTTTAATTAATTCCACAGAATAATTCATCCAGAGAAAAACTAGGAGAATGATTCAGCAGAGATGATCCTAAAATAGAGAGCTTTGCAGAATTTGAAATCCGTAAACGATATTAAAGCATTATGGATTGGGTATAAGATCAATGTCATAAACTGCACAGCAGAGCTGAGAGTAATTTCACTTTCAAATGAGAACCTGAAGGAACAACAAATTCCAGTGACATCAGGAACAAGATGTTTTGCTTTTGTGAAAAGTAGGCTGCCAACAGAATTTTAATGGGATAAAAGTGAACTACCTGGGAAGTCATGGAGTCATGTGTGATGCTGGTCTAGAATTAATTCCAGCCCAGCTGTCCTCTGCTTTCCAGACAGAGGGACTAAATCCTCTGACTGGTGAACAATGCATCCTCTGGCACATGCATGATACTAAGAACTAGGAAGAACTAGACAGGGCTAGAGCAGTGGCTCTGCGCTCAAGATCACCTGCTGCCCTTGCAGAGAACCTATGTTCCATTCCCAGCACCCATGTGGTGGCTCACAACCATCTGTAACTCCAACTGAGGGGATCTGATGGCCTTTTCTTATCTCCTTAGGCTGTCGAATACATAGGGTCCACTTCCATGCAGGCAACACTTAATACACATTGAAAAAAAAAAAAAGAAATATAGAAAAGAATAATTATTGAAACATGTTATTATATGCATGGGATCACTGGCTCCCTTATTTGAGCAACTTGAAAATCAAAATAAATGAGAATACTTTAAAAAAAAAAAAAGTGACTAATGTTGTAGTTTTGTGGTAGAGCTTGTCAATCATACAGAAGGTCCTGAGGCCCATCCCTAGCACCCAGCTTGATTTCCTTTCTGAACTCAAAACAGAACATAAAAGCCCTTCCCTGAGACCCAAAGTGAAACTAGCATTTCATCAAATTTCCCTCATGCTTCATGAAATTAAAAACTATATAAATTTGCTAGGTAAGTACAGAAATACCTAGAAAACAGAAAGAACTATTATTTTAAAGACCCTCTCTCAAGGCCTGGCAGTGGTGGCGCATGCCTTTAATCCCAGCACTTGGGAGGTAGAGGCAGGCAGATTTCTGAGTTGGAGGCCAGCCTGGTGTACAGAGTGAGTTCCAGGACAGCCAGGGCTACACAGAGAAACCCTGTCTCACGGAAGAAAAAAAAAAAAAACCTCTCTCAAAACAAACCGAAAATAATAGCTCTTATACTAGTTAATTGTAAATATTATTTCAGAAAGCACATTTTAAGGTACTTCAAATTTAAAAGACAAATTTTGGTACTAGCAAAAACATTCATCACTTAGCATTCATAATAAAAAAATACCCTGAAGTCACATTTGGTATTATGCATATGTAGAAATCAACTCCTCTTTTCATAGGAAGAGCAGTTTCAGCTTCCTGGTAAAGACGGGGCTCTCCAGTCAGAGCTGCTGTCACCTCAAACTAAATCAAGGACAAGCAGAAACAGACACAGCCAAGAATCACAACTCACAGATTAGATTTTACTATTTAAATGTATCTGAAAGAACCACAAAGTAGCCAAGGATCTGACTACCTTTGATGGAGCAATATTCATGAAAAGTTATTTTTAAAAAGGGGGGGGCATAAAACCTCTATCAAAACAGGGCCCAGATGAGGTGCACACATCACACTTCAAGAGCTAACTTCAAGGGCCAGTAAGATGGCATAAACATTGTAAAAACTTGCCACCAAGCCCAAAAAGCTGAGATCGATACCTGGGAAACACAATGTGAAATAAGAAAACCAATTTTCAGGCTGGAGAGATGGCTCAGCGGGAAAGACCACTGATTGCTCTTCGAAAGATCCTGAGTTCAAATCCCAGCAACTGCATGGTGGCTCACAACCATCCGTAATGAGAGCTGACGCCCTCTTCTGGTGTGTCTGAAGACAGCTACAATGTACTTACATACAATACATAAATAAATAAATAAATAAATAAATCTTTAAAAAAAAAAAAAGAAAGAAAAAAAGAAAACCAATTTTCCAGCACCTATGCTTGTTCGTGTACACACACACACACACACACACACACACACACACACACACACAGAGTCTCTCTCTCTCACAAACATACACACTAAATAAATGTAAGTTTAAAATTTTTAGAATATATATATATATTCTACTTTGGAAAGGTTAAAATCAGCTTTTGAGATTCATTTCTAAGTTTTAACTATGTGTGTGTCTGTGTGTATATCAGGTGTGTGCAGGTTCTAAGGGAAGTCAAAGAGTGCACTGGACTCCCCTAGAGCTGCAGTTATAAGAAGCTGTAAGCAACCGGACAGTCTGTAGTCCTAACCGCTGCTGAGCCATCGCTCCTGCCTTGTTTTTGTAATCAACTTTATTTTTTGAAAACGTTTTCTTCTACAATAACCTCTGAATAATACTGAAGCCAGGTCATCTAAAAGCAAAACAAAACAAACAAAAAAATCCACTAGAAACTATGGGGGCTTGAGAGCGCTTGGTGCTCTTGTGGAGGACTCGGGTTCCATTCCCAGCGCCCCACAGCATTCTGACACTCCTGGTCTCGGGGATCTGACACCTACTTCTGGCCTCAGCAGGCACCACACACACATGCAGGCAAAACACTCATGCACATAAAAAAGTAATTAAAAAAAAAACCAAAAAACCAAAAAACCAAAAACTAGAAGCTAAATGACTAAGTTTGGAAGCTTAAAATAGGAGGTAAGAAAGCCTTACTGGAAGACTCGTTAGCTCCGACAGACCATATTTCTCTATATCTAGTACAGTTTCTTTTTTGGGGGGGGGGGGGGGGGGGGGGGGGGGGGTCGGTTTTCGAGACAGGGTTTCTCTGTGTAGCCTTGGCTGTCCTGGAACTCATTCTATAGACCAGGCTGGCCTCCAACTCAATGTGCCTGCCTCTGCATCCCAAGCGCTGGGATTAAAGGCGTGGGCCACCACCGCCAGCCCCGCCCGGCTAATTTTTAAATCTTAGCCAAAATAATAAAGTGCTGTTGTGGGCTGTCCCGAAGTTGTTTGTATTCTGATGTTAATTCTGTTTCCTCAAGAGGCGTTGCCCCAGAAGAACAGTCCATTGCCTGCTCAGGTGATCTCATGTGAACCTTCTCCCCATTTTAACTGTTCAATAAAGGCTAGAGGCTGTGATTGGGCAGTGGAGGGGAAAGGTGGGACCGGAGGTTTGAGAGTGGGGGCAGGAGAAGAAAGAAGAGGCAAGAGAGGAGGAGAGAGGACAGAAGAGGAGAAAGCCTCGATGGACCTGAACCACATAGCCAGGAGAAACCACAAGTAGCAAGGGGTCTTACAGCTGGGGAATAAGTTAGTGTAGTGTCTAGATCTGCCCTATCTAGGCACATAGCTTACATTTATAATTGGACTGTGTGTCTTTTATATTGGCTTATTGAGGTTGGAAATTACAGCAACTAAGTACATCTTTAAATTCCAGCACTCGGGAGGCAGGGGCAAGTGGAACTCTGTGAGTCTGAAAGCAGCATGGTCCACTTAATTAGCTCCAGGCCAATCAGGGCTACACAGGAATACCCTACCTAAAACAAATAAATATACAAATAAGGACATTAATTCGAGGCTGAGAAGATAGATGAGCAGATTAACCTCAGAACCCGTATACTAGAGTCTCCCAAGTAGGAGAGGACAGGCTCACACAGTTTTCTGCTAACCTCACACATACCCAGGGCATGTGCGCGCACACACATAAATGTAAAGGAAAAAATTTTAATTTATGATAATTTTTAAAAATCTATTTCCAGCTTTGACTCTTGCACATAGCATGTCTCTGCTACTGATGAATTAATGGAAGGGCCTCTGTGGTCCAAGTCTGCCGTTGTAAGCCCCCACTTTGCCCCCATAAACAACCCCAGATCAAACCATTGAGTGGCTGTCTGTGGAAAAGTATGCTGGGATATGCTAGGAAGTATGCTGGGATAAGCTAGGACACAATCATGCTTGTAATTAATAATACTGAAAAAATGGTCATTGGCTCAGTATCCTGGTTTACTTTCTAAAAGCTTCTACCCGTGGCTCCTGCACAAAGCCTCTGCACTGAGACCCAAGTAAACGAACAACCTATAAGCACTCCGGGATGACAGCTCAGATGTGGAATGGGAGCTTTGGTGTACTGGTCCTCTTTGAAGTCTTTAAAGGACACTCAGTGTCTCTGTGCATCCTGAGCCAGCAGTGCCGTGCTGGGAGCTGGGAGCTGTCAGCACAAACAGCACTCACTGCCTCCCAGCTGATTCATGGATCGGGACTGTGTGCTTCAAGCATAATGACCTCCACCTCACTGCTGTCACCTGGTGCCACTCCACCCTTGTTACCTGGGTAACCCTGGAGCCTCAATCCAGGCATTTGGAGAACAGGCCATGCATGTTCCCTTTACTTCATCTTTGAAGTACTGGAGAATCGAGGCTCCAGAAGGTTGTGTACAATCCAAGTAACTGGCAGAGACCAAGTAAGGTGGCTCCTGAGTACTTCAGCCTTCCAAAAGCTTGGCCTGAGACCTCGCTCTTCAAAATCTGCCCCGTGGATTTCAAGCACAGCACAAGCTTGCCACCACCACCCCCCCCCCAAGTTCTGTTTTCTCAACACAAAAACAAATACAGAGGACAGAGACCGTCATCACAAGCCTGCTTGCCTAAGTGGCCCAGGATGAGCTGGCAAATGTCCAATGTGCCAAATAATTTTGTACAACTATGAAGGCGTTTTATCTGTTGGAAAAAAGAAAAGTTGGGCAGTCACAGCTTTATTGAGCAGAGACCATCCATTTTCCCAAATCACTAATCTCCAGCATTTGATGGCATCCTCACGGGAAAGCGAAGGGTCATATTCTCTCCAGATAACCACTTCAAATTATTTAAAACACACACATGGCTGGGATAATGGCTCCATCAGTAAAGATGCTTGCTGCCCAAGCTTGACGGCCTGAGTTCAAACCCTAGGACTCACACAGTGGAAGGAAAAAGCTAGTTCCTGCAAGTTGTCCTGACTGCCATGTCCACCCACTCCCAAACAAACACCACACACACGCGTGCACACGAGTAAACACACACAAACATGCACACAAATAATTAACAATTTAAAATGTTAAAAACTACATACCCTTGGGGGCTGGAGAGATGGCTCAGTGGTTAAGAGCACTGACTGTTTTTCCAAAGGTCCTGAGTTCAATTCCCAGCAACCACATGGTGGCTCATAACCATCTGTACTGAGATCTGATCGCCCTCTTCTGGGGTGTCTGAAGACAGCTACAGTGTACTTACATATAATAAATAAATCTTTAAAAAAAAAAAACAAAAACCCTGCATACCCACAAAGCACCTTTCCTATAACTCACGATCAGAACTATTACCAGCATGCACCATTGCCTTCTACCTACATCCTAGGAATTCTCATCCTAGGTTTTGGCTCAGCTCTCTCCAAGATCATTTAAAAACACAAAACATAGCTGATGACTGCTGACTGGTGGTTCCTTGGCTTCAGGACTGGTCCTGCACCACTTTCCCCTCACCAGTTTCCTGGCCACTCTAAGGCCATAAAAGAAATAACATTTGAGGCTTAACTTTTTGCCTGTGTGTGGGATGGAACTAACAGAGCTAGAAGATGCATTAGAGCTTGAAAGCAGAGAAATCAAGATGAGCTCACAGGATACAACGAAGGCAAGAGTGCAGAAGCACGCTGTGGGAAGAAAGACAAATGGTCATTTCCAGGAGCTTCAGTCCCTGAAACTTGGCCACCTCGGCTACAACAGGAGAAATGGACATGGATTTACTTTGTCATCGGTGTTCTGTGTCACAGTATTTCCTCTTCTACCCAGAAAAATACACTTCCATGGGACAAACAATGATTTTGCATGAGGATTTTACATAGTAAGCATTCCATAAACACTTTGTGAATTAATGAATAAACCTCCCTAGTCAATGACATCTGCTGTGAATTTTAAAGATCCTAAAGAGAGAGGGGAGGAGGGGATGCTGCTTTGGTTGCTCTCACTGGGTGAGGAGCCTGTGCTGCTGATAACCAGTGCTTGGAAATGACTGGACTAGCATGACCCCAACTAGTTTCTCCAGTAAGTTATGATGATATATACTAAATCATGGCAGACACTGGGAAACTTAAAAGGAGGGAGAATAAAGAAACTTAAAACAGGGGCTTCGGATGTAGCTCAGTCAGTACTGTGCTCACCTAGTAGAAGGTAAGCTCTTTTTTTTGTTTTTGTTTTTGTTTTTTTCTCGAGACAGGGTTTCTCTGTGTAGGCTTGGCTGTCCTGGAACTCATTCCGTAGACCAGGCTGAGCTCCTCAGACTCAGAAATCCGCCTGCCTCTGCCTCCCAAGCGCTAAGATTATAGGCTTGCGCCACCACCACTTGACTGAAGGCAAGCTCTTGGCTTGATCCATAGTACTGTATAAACCAGGCCTATAATCACAGCACTAAGGGGGTGAAGGCAGGAGGAGTCAGAAGTTGAAGGTCATCCTTGGCTACCTATTAATTTCAAGGTATACTAATCTACATGAATAAGACTTTTTCTCTAAAAACAAACATTTAAAAAAATATATAGCTGGATGGTAGTGGCATACACCTTTAATCCCAGCACTTGGGAGGCAGAGGCAGGTGGATTTCTGAGTTTGAGGCCAGCCTGGTCTACAGAGTGACTTCCAGGACAGACAGGGCTATACAGAGAAACCCTGTCTCGAAAATAAAATAAAATAAAATAAAATAAAATAAAATATAAAATAAAAATAAAAACAAAGTCCTGAGTCAGCCAACAGTAACTATTTACTAATTTTCTTCAATAATTAGAAACTTAGAAGATAAAATAGTGAAATAAATCAACGTTCTATATCAACTGTGAGACCCTGCAAATGATCAGATTTTGCAGCTGTGTTGAACTGCTTAAAAATGTCCTCAGCTGGCAGGGCGGTGGTGGCGCAAGCCTTTAATCCTAGCACTTGGGAGGCAGAGGCAAGCAGATCTCTGAGTTCGAGGCCAGCCTGGTCTATAGCCAGGACTACACAGAGAAACCCTGTCTCGAAAAAAAACCAAATAAATAAATAAATAAATAAATAAATAAAAACAATGTCCTCAGTTGCTGGGCAATGGTGGCACACACCTTTAATCCCAGCACTTGGGAGGCAGAGGCAGTAGATTTCTGAGTCCGAGGACAGCCTGGTCTACAGAGTGAGTTCCAGGACAGCCAGAGCTATACAGAGAAACCTTGTCTTGAAACACGCCCCCCCCCAAAAAAATGTCCTCAGTTGATGGGCAGTGGTTGCTCACCCCTTTATTCTCAGTGCTCGGAAGGCGGAGGCAGGCAGATCTCTGTGAATTTGAGGCCTCAGTCTGGTCTACAGACCTAGTTCCAGGACGGCAAGGGTTACACAAAGAAGTCTTGGGTGGATGAGGTACTCAGGAGGCAGAGGCAGGCAAATTTCTAGGAGTTCAAGGCCAATCTACATATCAAGTTCAAGGCCTACATCCAATGAGACTCTGTCTTCACTGCCTACCTCCAAACAAAACAAATGTTCTTGGACCAGGTAGACTGTCCTTGTTGTTAACAACAAAAAAGGAAGTTTTGCGTGCTCATTTAATGGAAGGCTCTATTTTAATGATTTGATAATTGAAAAAAAGCTTTGGAGCCAGGCGGTGGTGGCACATGCCTTTAATCCCAGCACTTGGGAGGCAGAGGCAGGCAGATTTCTGAGTTGGAGGCCAGCCTGGTCTACAGAGTGAGTTCCAGGGCAGCTAGGGCTACACAGAGAAACCCTGTCTCAAACAAACAAACAAACAAAAAAGAATGAAAAAAGCTTTGGAACTCTGGCACCAAAGGAGGTTTATAGGAAAAGTCCTGCCTTTGTCCATCAATTTTTCTCATAGATTTCCCCCCAATTTTGAGTCTTACAGTTTTCTTTTCTTTTATTTATTTTATGTGTATGAGTACACTGTAGCTGTACAGATGGCTATAAGCCATCATGTGTGTGGCTGCTGGGAATTGAACTCAGGATCTCTGCCGACCTGCTCGCTCAGCGTAATTCACTGTAGCTGTCTTCAGACGCACCAGAAGAGGGTGTCCGATCTCTGTCCGATCTCATTACGGGTGGTTGTGAGCCACCACATGGTTGCTGGGATCCGAACTCAGGGCCTTCGGAAGAGCAGTCAGTGCTCTTACTGAGTCTTACAGTTTTCAACACACTAAAAACTCAAGTCTTCCTTTCTTCCTGGTTCCTTAACTAAGAGAAGCTTTCTCTGGTATTTTTAGTATCTCAGGGCACTAGCTACACAGTTCACTGTCTTTAGGAGATTTGATTTTCATGGTACATCAGAAATACAGAGCCGGGCAATGGGCTATGGTGGCACACTCCTTTAATCCCAGCACTTGGGAGGCAGAGGCAGGTGGATTTCTGAGTACGGGGGCTAGCCTGGTCTACAGGGTGAGTTCCAGGACAGCCAGGGCTACACAGAGAAACCCTGTCTGGAAAGTAAGAAAAAAAGAAAAAAAGAAATATAGTTCAAGTTTAAAAACAAAACAAAACAGTAACAGCAAAGCATACTGATTGGTTTGGGATGGGAATTAAACCCCTATTGAGTAGGTCTGCCCCAGGTAGGAGTAAAACCCCAGCACAGCAACAAGGCTAGTTAGAGTTAGCCCCTAGACAAAACAGGAGTGATCGTACAAACATCTCATATGAACAGCACACAGTCAAAGGCCCTGGGGTTGGCAGAAATTCATTTACAGATTTAGCAGTCTGCCATAAAAATATCAAGGGTTGCTGGGCATTGGTAGCACAAGCCTTTAATCCCAGCACTCAGGAGACAAGAGGCAGAGGCAGAGGAATCTCTGTGAGCTGGAGGCCAGCCTGGTCTAGTTCCAGGATACCCAGGGCTACACAGAGAAACTCTGTTGAAATAAATTAAAAAAAAAAAAAAAAAAGAACTGGGGGGTATATTTGGGGTTAAAAAAAAAGCTTGAGGACTAGAGATGTAGCTCACTGCTTCCCTGGGATGCATGAAATCCTTGGTTTTGTCCCCAGCATCATATGCCACCAGGCACAAGGATTTGTGTTCATTACCCCTGCACTCAGGTGAAAGCAAAAGGCTTAGACATTCAAAGTCATCCTCGGCTACCCAGTAAGTTTTAGGGAAGCCTTAGGGGCAGAGCAGGCAACACAGACAACATGCCTTCATATTTCCAACCCATGTCTTAAGACAAAGTCTCCCTGCTCAGGCACACGTGTCAGTAAAGATGACGTAGAAACGACTGGCACCTAAGAGGAAGGAGAGCTGACAGTGAAAGCACGTTACAAGAGTCTGGCAGCCACCGGGGATGTGAGAACATTGGAGTTACCACACATCTCAACAAATTAGGCATCGAAAGGAGCTGAAAGTCTGTCCCTGCAAAGACCTGCACAAGGATGTGCATGGTGGTAATAAGCATCCCCGTCCAAAAGTCTACTGTGTAATGCTGGCTGGCCCAACATTTCCACCTCTAACAAATTCACACATGTATGAAGAAGTAACGAAGACTCCATCCACAGTTGCTTCTGCAGCCATTGGCAATATATTACCAACACATTCCCAAATCCCAACTTAACTACTGCTAAAGAGATCATGATTGACAGCACTGGGCAATTAAACAGAGAGCATCCTGAGGGCTTCACTGGGAAGAGGGCCTGCCGCCAAGACTGACGGATGACCTTAGTTCAATTTCGGAAACTAACATCAAGAAGTGAACTAGTTCCCACAGGCTGTCCTCTGACCTGTGCATACAGTCCTGGTAGGAGTGAAACATCCCTGCCTCTGGGTGTGTCCCGCCCTTTCCCCTCCCCAACACACGCAAAGAAAAAAAGCAATTTAAAAAAAAGTGAAGGATTAAAAACAAAACAAAGCTGCTCATATATCTCATTTTGGTAGTAGATCTCTGTGAGTTCAAGGCCATCCTTGTCTACCCAGAGTCCCAGACCCAGTCTGCTACATAGTAAGACCCTGTCACAAAAAGGAGATAACAATAAAACAATGAGCCATGGGGAAAATTGTAAATGAAGGTACCAGCTGCCATTTGCTAATCGAAAAGCCATAGATCTCCCTCCCTCCATTACTACCTCACACAAAATAAGAATTAAATTAAAAGTAACCTGAGCTCTGCAACTGTACATGGCGGCTAGCTCATGCCTATAAGCTCTGCAGTGAGGAGGCTGAAACAGCAGGATCTCAAGTTCAAGGCTGCCCTGGTTCAGTGGGTTCGAAGCTGGGCTGGACTATACACTGAGACCCAATGTTTTTAAAGATGTAGGGGCGCATGGTGCAGAGAGATGGCTTTACTCTTTGAGAGGACCCAAGTTTGGTTCCCCCAGCACCTAACCACCTGTAACTCCAGCTCCTGGGGGCCTGATGCATCTTGCTGCCTCTTCAGGTACTGCATATATGTGGTATACACACACACACACACACACACACACACACACA
>JADRCD010222789.1:0-22871 GCA_019843815.1 Montemys delectorum
GGCCATCCTACCAAAAGGAATCTACTGGTTCAGTGCAATCCCCATCAAAATTCCAACACAATTCTTCAAAGATATAGAAAGAGCAATTCTCAATTTACACAATGGAATACTATTCAGCTATTAAGAATGAGAACATCATGAGTTTTGCAGGCAAGTGGATGGAACTAGAAAATTTCATCCTGAGTGAGGTAACTCAGACCCCAAAGGACATGCATGGTATGTACTCATTAATAAGTAAATAGTAACCAAAAAAAGTACAAAATACTCAGGATACAATCCACAGAACTCAAGAAGGTTAATAAGCCAAATGGCCTAAGTGAGGATGCTTCAGTCCCACTTTGGAGGGAGAAGAAAGCAGAGGGCAGAGGTAGGGAGGGAAATGGATGGGAGAGGGTAGGGGGATGGCACAGGGAAAGCAGAACATGATCAGGTATTGACAGGGTAGGAAAAAGGAGTGAAGCTCCGAGGGCCAGCAGAATGAATGGAAACAGGCAACTCAGGAGGTGGGGGACCCTCTAGAATATAACAGAGACCTGGGAGGTGGGAGGCTCTCAGGATTCAAAGGACCTTAGATGAAACGCCCAACAGTGGGGAGAGGGAATTTGTAGAATCCACCTTCAGCAGAAAGACAGGGCATCAAGTAAAGGGATCGGGCTGACATCGCACAGTGAAAAAACTCAGACCTAGATTTATTCCTGTCTAAAAGAAATGCAGGGACAAAAATGGAGAAGAGATTGAGGGAAAGGAGGTCCCACGACTGGCCCAAACTGGGACCCATCTCAAGGTGAGTCTCCAAGGCCTGATACTATTACTGATGCTATGATATACTTATATACAGGAGCCTGGTATGGCTGCCCTCTGAGAGGCCCAACATCAGATAACTGAGACAGAAGCAGATACTCACATCCAATCAATGGTCTGAAGTAGGGAACCCCCTGTGGTTGAATTAGGGAAAGACTGGAAGAATCTGAGGAGGAGGGTGACCCCATAGGAAGACCAGCTGTTTCAACAAACCTGAACTCCTGAGATCTCTCAGACACTGAGCCACCAACCAGGCAGCATACACTAGCTGGTGTGAGGCTCCAGACACATACACAGCAGATGACTGCCTGGTCTGGCCTCAATGAGAGAAGATGCACCTAACCCTTGAGAGGCCCCAGTGAATGGGGAAGTCTGGTGGGGTGTAGAGATGTGGGGGGGCTATGGGGATATCCTCTTGGATACAGGGTAGGAGTCTTTTAGAAGAGTAGGGAATAGGATTGAGGGAGGTGGAGGGGTCAAGGACACCACAAAAAGACCTACAGAGTATACTAACCTGGGCCCCTGGGAGCCCAGAAAGACTGAACCACCAACCAAAGAGCCAGCAGAGGCTAAACCTACTCCCTACATATTTATAGCACTTGTGCAGTTCGACTTTCATGTGGGTTCCCTAACAATTGCAGTGGGGGCTGTCTCTAAATCTATTGCCTGCCACTGGATTCCCTTCCCCTAGCTGAGCTTCCCTGTCAGGCCTCATTGGGAAAGGATAGGCTTCTGCTGTGACTTGAAAGCCCATGGCTGGCAGGTACCCAAGGGGGAAGGGGGCATCTCCTTCTCTGAGGAGGCTCATGGCAGGGGACAGCTTTGTGAGGGTGAGACTGGGAGGAGAGGAGTTTTATAAAGTGAAGAAATAAATGAACTAATGAAAAAAGAATCCTTGATAATTACTAACAATTATCAAAGCCTTAATGATGTAGCTTTGGTAAGTAAAGACTATGTTCAGGTTCTCTCTGGTTATTAAGCTGAAGAATAAAGAATATTGAGAATTGTCAGGGAACAAAGGGCATACCTGAACTAGCAGCTTCCATCTAAAAAAGAAAAAGTAAAAAGAAAGAAGAAAGAAAATGTTTGCCTTACAGAGCACTATATGCTTAAAGTGGTCAGCATTCTGACTGTAATGGACTCAGAGAGTGTGATGCAATGGGAATTACAGAACAACTTTAGGGACTCGGAAGACAATAGGATGTTAGTGCACGGCTGTATTGAAGGAGATGCAACAACCTATACGGGAACCAGAAACATACTAGGACCTTCTACAGCCTTTGTCATTAGATTAAAATAAGCAAGAGAAGACTAAGTGAGCTATGAAAATGCACTGTCATGTAAGGACTTCTTCACTATAGATTATAGATCAGAAGCTTATGAGCAAAAGTGGGGAATGGGAACTGTGGGGTGAAGATGGTGCTGTCAGGACTTGGCCCTTCATTCAGAGATCAGGATAACACGTTCTTGGGATTGTGACTGGATAAACCATGTCAATACACATCGTGCAACTGAGAGGTAAACTGAAATGTCAAACCAAATATGCCACATTATTCCACCTCTGAATAAAAGTAGCTTCAGGACAGAGACCTTCTGTTGGCTTTGGGTGTTAAGTATAGTAAAGTCCATTATTGAAACATGTTATTCAATATATTTTAAGACACAATAAGTAGGGCTCTACAATATTTCAACATTTAGGACAATGTCCTAAAGAAAACTTTGAAATAAACCAATAAATAATTAAAACATTTTAACACACACACACACACACACACACACACACACACACACACACACACACTACATTCAATCCTTGAAACAAAACCTCATTTGTTTTTAGAGTACTATAATGTCTATTCTAATAAGCTACTTTGTTGCCCATAAAATTATTTTAAAATTTGAGCTCAAATGGTATGACTAATGGTAGCTCTTAGACATTTTACACCCATTTGGTCTCTAATAGAAGCTTTAACGAAATATATATCTAAGTTCTCAGTGACTGAAGAAGGGCATCCGAAGAGGACTAAGGCGAAGGTACAGTATGGGCATTCACCATTAAACAAGTAATTATTTTCTTTCTAAAGCAACATAAAATAAAAATATTAATAAAGAATGGTAAGTGGAATTTTAAAGTAAACTACTTAAAATACTGGAAGACGTCTCAAGATAGCAAAATGCAAACAATTCTTAAATATCAATTGTTATAACTGGATAGCAATCAAAGAAATTGGCTTCACATGTGATCATCAGAAGAAGGTTTGGTAGAAGCAATCTTCAACCTTGACCATTAAGGAGGATGCCAGAACCGAATAAGCACTGTGTTTTGAGCAATAGAAGCAGTGGATATTGCTCTGGGGCTAATAGGTTAACATGCAGCCTATGGTGAAACAGACATTTATTATCTTTTTACACGAGCATTATAAGTCATAGAACATACCTTTCAAATATTTGTTCTTCAGTTAAAACGTCTAGATATCCAAAAGGGGAATCTAATAAGTACAAGTCAGCATCTTTATATACCGCTCTATAAACAAAAATGGAAAAAGTTAGGGCCCCTCAAGATTTTTTATTTCATTTAAAACAGATATTTTAAACACTAACTTGTGTTATACAATGGCCATCAAATCTATGCACTCAAAACGCACTTGTCACAACATAGCGCACAAGTAGCACTCTTAGTAACTTCTGTCCATAAGCTTGCAATAGTGCAGATTTTATTAAGCTCCTTATGATCTGCCCCTGAACTTTTTTCATAAGTATTATACATAAGGGAAGGATTAATGATTCAAAGTAGGAAGTAATAAATGTTACTTAACTTTATTTTTAACGTTCTTTTTGTGTTTTTGAGTGTTTTACCTGCATGTGTGTGTACCATGTGTGTTCAGTGGCTATGGAGACCAAAAGAAAATGTGAGGGGTGAACCTTTGGAAGAGCAGCCAGTGCTCTTCACCAATGAGCTCTCTCTCCCAAGCTCTTATTTCACTTTAAGTTAAAACTAAAAACCATTTGAGTTGACTTAAAATAGTAAAAATATAAAGGTCTACTTTCCAAACAAACACAAAGGAAATAATTTATACATTTTATTTTTTCAGGTGTGATTACTAATAATGCGACCTCCATCCCAGCCTCACAAGACATGCCTTACAAGTTATTTATTGATACTTTTATTTTTTTAAAATGTACTTAATCATCATAAATAAGAGAAACAACGAATAAAATAGAAATAGCAAAAGAAATCTAGATTAATCATAAAAGTCCTTTATGCTCAGGGTGGGGACATCCTCTTGGAGATGAGGGCTGGGGTAGGGAGGATGTATGGGATGGGGACTGGTCGGGGGCAGACTGAGAGGGGGATGAATTCTGGACTGTAAAAAAGGATTAAAGAATAAAAATAAATAAATAAATAAATAAATAAATAAATAAATGAATAAATAGCCCTTTATGCTGTAAATTGTCTTGAAGGAAACAAAAGCGCTAACTGACCCCATAAAAATGGACTCTCAAGTCTTTATCAACATTTAGATTTTATTTATTTCTCTGCAATATAATTCAAATTTATTTGTCCACTCTGAAACTAATATAGACTTTTTATCCATCATGAGGCAGGAAGAGGATGAAAACTTAGTCCAACAGCAAAGCTCAATGGTGGTCATTTTGCAAAACGATGAGGATTAAGTAAGATTATCAAGGTGGGTATTCATGATTGGATAATGGTGGCTTTATGAGGAAACGAATACCAGAGAACATAAACACACACACACACACACACACACACACACACACATTCCTTTTTTTTTTTTTTTCTTGATATGTGATGTTTTTTGTACTGTCTCAAGACTTTGCCAATGAGATACCATCACTGGATACGATTCCTTTACTTTAAACACTAAATGGGAATAAAAAAGTGATTTCTCTGTAATATTTACTCTGAATATATTGGTGAATTATTAGTGCAAAAACAGACTAAATAGTCTTATTCACATGTGTGACCCGTTTCTCAAGATTAAAATGTGTATATTCATCATGTAAAAGTAAATGATATATAGCACATGTAAATGAGAATAACTGTAGACAACTATTTTTAGTACTGCTGTACATTGTACGTAGTAACTATGACTAAATCTTAAACTAGTAAATATAAATACTATACTGAAGTCACATACCATATTTTACTTAAACCTCAAATGGAATGTTTAAGATATGATCTTTGCCACACAGATTAGGGAATTAGCTTCTGACGATTATGAAGCCATCGTCTGGAAATTATCTGTATCTGTTGATCTGATTTCCCAGTGTAGTTTAACATGAGGAGTCAAGATAACCGTCATTAAATACTGACTGTGTCATTTCCTTGTGGCTTTTGGCAAGTTAATGTCTGACTACCTCAATTATCGTGTGATTTCTTCCATAAAATAAAGAGAACAATTTCTGCTTCTAGGCTTGTGTGGGGCTTGAGATCATAAAAACGCATTCAGAGACAGGCAGACAGACAAAGGGAGGGGGAGGAAGGAATGGTATCAAGGCATCAGTTGTAGGTACTTAGGGCTTACTTTTCCAGGAGTACCAAGATGCCAAGATACCACTGAGCCAATGTAATTTCTCACTAACAACTTTGGTAATGTAGTAAGAATTTGTTTCAATAAAACTAGAGATCATTTGAAATCCCATACCACCAAATGTCTTTTTTATTTTTTATTTTTTGGTTTTTTTTCGAGACAGGGTTTCTTTGCGTAGCCCTGGCTGTCCTGGAACTCACTCTGTAGACCAGGCTGGCCTCGAAACTCAGAAATCCACCTGCCTCTGCCTCCCAAGTGCTGGGATTAAAGGTGTGAGCCACCACCACTTGGCACCACCAAATGTCTTTAAACAGAAGCTACAATTTAAATAAATTGGATAAAAATTAACCGTGACCCCAAGGACAATTAGCATTACAAATGAAGGCATGTATTCAGTACATGGGTGTGGCAGCATACTTTTTCATCCTAGTATACAGAAACAAACACAGAAAGATGATAAGTTCTAATAGGAAGGCCTGCCCTTTGTCTCTAAACAAATGAGAAACCTTCGTGACATCATTTGCCTTCTCATTTTTGTTATACTATCATAGATTGTGTTCTAAGAATTAAAAATTGAATATATATATTATCTAAACTTAGAAGTATAAACAGAAATCCAAAGCAGAAGCACCTGGGGACAGGGAAAGAAGGGGTTAACAGAAACTTGTAATTTCCTTTTCTTGTTTTCTTTAGAATTCTATAGTTTTCTCTTCATAACAATCCATGCAACATAATAAGTATGGACAAATAAAAATAAGAGTATGCAGTTTGAAAAGTATGCATTTTGGAAAAAAAAATCCATCTTTACCAAATTTGAACTATAATGTCTATAGTACTTATGGAAATGTATCAACCTCAGAGACAGAACATGAAGCAGAAGAGACATGTATATGTAAAATTAAATATCCATAGTATTTACAGCAAGTGT
Source organism: Montemys delectorum (assembly GCA_019843815.1). Classification (NCBI taxonomy): domain Eukaryota; kingdom Metazoa; phylum Chordata; class Mammalia; order Rodentia; family Muridae; genus Montemys; species Montemys delectorum. The sequence continues at coordinate 6,286 of JADRCD010222789.1, forward strand.
TCATCAGACCAACAGTTAAAAGTTTACCTTGCTAAAGAAATCCTTGCACGCTGGCCTCCACTCAGTGTGACTCCACCTTCTCCAAGAACTGTGTTGTCTTGTTCTGCAAACTTGGCGATGTCCTATTATCCAAAGCATAACACCAGAAATAAAATTTAGTGTATACAATCTGAAATTGAAAAGAACATTTTTCTTCAGAGCAACTGTTTATTTGGGGAATGTTTATATTCAAAAACTACCCATAAGCCCATAATATAAACTCAAATGCTATTCAAATGTGAAAATAGACTTTCAACTTAAAAATCACTCTTTCAAAAAATGTCAGAACACTGGATAAGCTTGTTAATAAGAAAAGCTAAACTCTTCACACCCAGTAACCCGTAGGCATCTTCAATGGCTAACAACAGGATGAGTCAGGTCCTTCATTCATCTTCCCAAACAGCACAACCTCCTCACCATTTCCATTAATCCGTCCTTGCCCCCAATAATGATCTTTTCTCTAGTAACAACTATGAAGGCATAGTGAAAGAAGACCTGGGTTTCTAAGAAATAGTCCAAGACTCCAGAGAGTGTAAACCTAATTTAGAAGATAAGCTCTAATCCTGAAGGGAGAATTGAATAACAACCTAGCCATTTACTAAACAATTTTACAACGGATTAATTAATTGGCATGCTAATTATTTAGACAATAGGAGCAAAGCACACACTACACAGAAAATGTTAGAGGCCTTCCATGAGGGGCTTCACCTGAGTACAGAAGGGTGATCCAGTTAGGTACTGATTTCCTTTAATATTCTCTCCTCCCAGCCCCCTCTAGTCTTCTCTACTGCCTCCTTAGCTGGCCATGCTATTCACGTGTAACAAAGAAGCCCTTCTAACAGCATTCCTGACTGTGTGACTAGAGACCTGTGATCAAACAGTAACTTCCTACACACCACCATGGCACAGATGTTGTTCTCATTAGGGTTTTTTTCCCCCCCTGGGATAACAGAACCAAAAGCAGCAACTTGAGGAAGAGAGGGTTTATTTCATCTTACAACTTAGACATCCATCACTGAGGAAAGTCAGTGCAGGAACTCAGGCAGGAATGTGGAGGCAGGAACTGGAACACAGGCCATGGAGCAATGCTGCTTACTGATTTGTTCCATGTGCCTCCTTAGCCTGCTTTCTTATAGCACTCAGGACCACTGGCCTAGAGGTGGCCAACCATGGTGAACTGGAACCTCCCACAATCCTTCATTAAGAAAAGTTCCCATAGGTTTGCCCACAGGCCAATCTGGTGGGGCATTTTCTCAACTGAATTTTTCTCTTCAATAAAACACTAGCTGTGACATAAAAACTAGCTAGCACCGATGGTTGGTGATTTCTACTTCACAGGAATAAATTCTACAATTATATCTTCATTTCCTCTATTACCTTATTGCTTAAAAAAAAAAGAAAAGAAAAAAGGGATGCAGGTTCATTACCATCACTTTTCTAAAACAGTTCCTCCTGCTTTGAAGATGATTATGTAATAACTGATGTGAAATTTCCACTAGAACAAAAAGTGTTTTTAATCCTCATACTCTCCGCTGAGTAACATACAATAAGATGAAACATTCAAATAAATAAATGTTTCAGTACTTACAACACATAATATTATAAGAAAGGAGATTCATCCAAGCTGCTTCCAGAAGGTTCTATTTGAAGTTGTTGGTTCCTCTTTGTAGTCCAGACTAAATTAAAATGGTGAGGTGTGCAATTCTTCTCTGCCATTCACTCCCCACTTCCTCCCTACAAAGCCTACTATCAATATCACTGCATATGTCTATGCTTTTGTGATCTGTAGCCAGAAGATATATTCTCACGAGAGGGGTGACTATATCAAAAGGAAATGTTCTATTTTAAAAAGTTACTGCCAGATTGCTTTTCAAAGCAACTAAAGAGTTAAATTACAATTGACTGCTAAGTTGTAATAGTATGATTACAATAATTTTTTTATGGATGGAACTAGAAATTATCATCTTGAGTAGGGTAACCCAATCACAAAAGAACACACATGGTATGCACTCACTGATAAGTGGATATTAGCCCAGAAGCTTAGAATACCCAAGATACAACTCACAAACCACATGAAGCTCAAGAAGATAGAAGGGGGAAGAAAATACTCATAAGAGGAGATACAGAGACAAAGTGTGGTGCAGAGACTGAAGGAAAGGCCATCCAGAAACTGTGACACCTGGGGCTCCATCCCATATACAGTCACCAAACCCAGACACTATTGTGGATGCCAACAAGTGCTTGTTGACAGGAGCCTGATATAGCTGTCTCCTGAGAGGCTCTGCCAAGTGCCTGACAAATAGAGAAGTGGATGCTCTCAGCCAACCATTGGAGTGAGCACAGGGTCCCCAATGGAGGAGCTAGAGAAAAGACTGAAGGAGCTGAAGGGGTTTGCAGCCCCATAGGAGGAACAACAATGAACCAACCAGTACCCCCAGAGCTCCCAGGGACTAAACCACCAACCAAAGAGTACACATGGAGAGACCCATGGCTCCAGCCACATATATGTAGCAGTGGATGGCCTTGTTGAGCATCAATGGAAGGAGAGGTCTTTGGTACTGGGAAGGCTCTATGACCCATGCAGGGGAATGCCAGGGCCAGGAAGCAGTAGTAGGTAGGTTGGTGAGCAGGGGGAGTGGAAAGGGGGTAGAGAGTTTTCAGAGGGGAAAACTGGAAAGAGGATAACATTTGAAATGTAAATAAAGAAAATATCTAATTAAAAAAACAAAAAAGCAATAATTTTTGCTAATTTTCTGTTTTAATTTACACTTTCCTTAATCCAAAAGATTTTATATATTTGCTGTGTTGTGATTTCTTCTTTGGAGTGTCTAATATTTGGGTTTTTGCAACTTTCTACATTGCATATAAAAAACAATATTCTAATGGATATCTTTAAGAGGAGTCAGAAATATCAAAACATAAAATGGCATTTAGATAAAATTGACTATATAAAAATTATGACAAAAGCTATCACTGCAGAGGATGATAATGTAATATGTACAGCTATCAGTCAAAATTCTCCAAACAGATTCCAACATGGTATCAAAGGTCCAAGAGTTTAATTGGGGGAGATGCTGTGGAAAAGGAAACGCATAGTGAAGATGGGAAGAAGTTTGAAGAGCTCACTGCAACTCAGATCCTAAAGTAGGATAGATGCTTGGCATGGAAGAATATTACACCATTTTAGTCCAAGGATGAATCTGGCAAAGCAGCCTAGTGATTTGGATGTCAAAATTTAGCTATCCAAAGTAGAAAGATAGATGGTAGGTAGAATAATAGAGACAAAATAATGGAAATTTTGATTTACAAGTCAGAATGAGCAAAAGATTTAAAGTCACTGATAGAAGTTTTAAAGATGTGAGTAAATTCAAACACTCAGTAATGGCTGACAAGGTTGAAGGACTGACTCTGCAGACCTCCATAGGAGCCCTCTGCCACATGTACACACTCACTCCCCCCTAAATAAGTGAATAAACATGTGAATAGATATCATTATATCTTAAAAGATAACAGGAACCAAATAAGTTAGAGAACATTATGTGCAAATTATATTACTACATAATTTTTAAAGCTGACCTGCATATATGGGTATAAACTGGACTGGATTTACATACATATTTATGGTTTGGAAAATACATATTTCTTTATTCTAATTGCTAGAGCTTAGAGTTTTGTGGCAGAGTTGTGATGATGTTATCCAAGCTTTTGACATTGAACATAATAAGGACACTGTGACGTAAATGTTCTCTTCTACAACATATTATTTGTGTGAATTGACTTCTAACAAGGACTATACATGGTGGGACTGAATGTTCTGGCAGCATGTGTATAGTAGAGGATCGCAAATTCAATCATCAATAGGAGGAGAGGACCTCGGCCTTGTGAAGGTTTTGTGCCCCAGTGTAGGGGAATGCCAGGGCCAATAAGTGGGAGAGGGTGGGGTGGCAGGCATGGGGAGGGGGGAGGCAACAGGGGTTTGTTCTTGTGTTTTGTTTGTTTGTTTGTTTGTTTGTTTTTTGGAGGGGAACATGGGAAAGGAGAAATTTACATGTAAATAAAGAAAATATCTAAAAAAAATAACTTAAACTCTGAACATTTAGTTAGAAATATATGATTGATCTTTCCTTTTTTCTCATAATTAATGTACATGAATTGTCTTTTTCAGTTGAAGTAAATTATTTTCTGATATTTTAATATATTTATCTGCAACTTGGATAATATCATCTATTAAAAAAAAAAAGAAAAGAAAATAGAAGATCTGCCTACTGAGCCAAGGTCTGAACCATTTTTTTTTTGTTGTTGTTTTGTTTTGTTTTGTTTTGTGTTTTGTGGACTGAATCCACTTGTAAAGAGAACTGTGGATAACTTTCACTCAGTGAGTGAAGATCTCCATGCCTGTTGTTATCATGCCGCTGTTGAGGGTGAAAATGAGGAACAGACAGCGGGGATCTATCAAGGAGAACTGAGATTACGCTTACTACAGCCAAATATATCAGCACTGCCAATATTCTTGTATTAATCTGAGCACTTGGTTTGATTACTCAGTTTATACCTCCTCCATCTGCAGATTTATGACTACTTAACATTCTGTTTGATTTAAAACAAAGCACTCTGTTTTGCATGCATTGTTAAACATTGACCTTTGCTGACTACTAAGGATACTCAAATCTAGTAATATATTTATCTTAAGGGCGTTGGCTTCAGACTTCATAGGTTTTCCCCATCTGTAAAAATCACAACTTGAAAACTGTTATTCCACTTCTGCCTATCATGAAGGTTTGTTTTTTAATCTTTTATTTTTATGTCTGAGATTGTAATACAATTTCATTTATCCATTCCTTTCCCTCCCTCCAAACCCTCCTCCTCATATGTGCCTCCCAAGTGTCCTTCAAATTCATGGCTTTTTCAGTTTTTCATTAATGGCTACTGCATGTATATACACATATAGCCCAAATATAGCCTGTTTGGTCTTAAAATGTTACTTGTATGTATGTTTTGGGGGGCTGTTTGGCACTGGACATCAACTGGTGTGCTCTTCCCTGGAGAACACCACCTCTCCTGCTCTCAGATGTCCTCAGTGACTCATAGTTCTTTGTGTAGGGTTGAGGCCTCTTATGCTTTCCCTTGTCCATTTAGAATGTCCATTGGTGTTGTCCTTGTTCAGCTCATGTTTGGGCAGTCGTGTTGGGGAGGGAACTTTTTAAATATTTTTCTTTTTGAAAACCCTATACATCTGTACAATGCACTTTGATCATATAAATTCAACAGTTTCCTCCCTCTAACACCCCCTTGTGCCCCTCACCCCATCTCATTCAAACTTTGTCTTTTTACTTTTATCAGCAATCCCCTTAGTTCAACTAATGTTGCCCAATATGGACATGGGTGTGTGGCCACCCATTGGGGTATGTTGTGAGCTCTTTAAAGCGCTGCACGACCACATGTGCCTTTTAGAGTAAGCCTGGAGCACAGGTATAGATGCTACTTTTCTTTGTTAATACTGAAAATTCTCTGGATTTTTTTAAGGGGAGGGAATTTATCCATCTAACTCCTTGAAGAAAAGCATCTATTGGAATAAGGGTCCTAGATAAGGGTATTAGATAATATTTGATAATAAAATTAGCTATAGAATATTCTATAAAATTAGCTGTTAGATTTTTTTTTAGTTTTTTGTTTTTTGTTTTTTTAGATTGCTGCTACAGATGAAATAGAGGCCTTTGCACATGCTTATTAAGTGTCCAGAAGAATTTTAATAAAAGAAAACCTTCTTATTCTGAAATATAAACTTATGTAATCAAAGACTATTTTTATAGGAGAACATTAATAACTTTTCTTTCAAATTATTCTCTACTCCTAATTTTAATTTTTTGATATTTTATTTGTTTTTTAAGTGTAGTTTATCTACAAATAACATCAAATATCTACCAAACTAAGGTGAGGCTCTTGAGCTAATTAGCAGAAACTCTATTTGTTTAAGATTGCTGCACCTGGGGTGACTCAGAGGCCTCTGGGTAATTTGCACTTAACCTGCACAGTGGTCCTTGCCAGGGCCTGAGATCCTCATCAGACACTTGTTCTCTCAGTTGCTTGACTTCCTTTATTACAGCCTCGTTAGAAAGGCAAATGTCAACTTCAAAGCAGTCTGTACACACAACACAATGTGTGTGTTTGAGGCTGTAAAACACTTGAAAATGCTGAGATAAGCACACTGGAGAGGGTCAAAGTAATATAATAAGTGCGCAATAAAGATTAACTTATTTTATCAATAAGAGGACATACTTATTGTGGTGTGTTCCATTTATTCACATTTACCACTGACTTCTCTTAGAAAGATAGAATTTACCATCTTGGTATCCTTCAACTATATCAAACAAACCAGAAGTTCTTAAGGAAACTTGCTAGTCTGAACCTCATTTGCTCTGAATTGATCACACAATGACCTAGGCTGTTATACTAAGAAAGAAAGGGAAAAGATATAGAAGAGGAGGTGCTTTTTAGAAGAAAGGGAGGGGTGTTACATTTAATAGTCTTTTGTAATTGAGCAATATTTGCTGAGTATATTTGAGCTTCCTGTAGCTTTGAAGATAGGAAAATACCATAAACTTTTATATGGCTGGCTTATCATTCTTAGAACAACCTTGACAATACAGACGCTTGTGGGAAGAAGAGGGTGCGCATGGTGGGAAACTAGGGTTAAGAGAACATTTACTTCAGGGTAATGCAGCTCGATAAAGCATACCTTTAACAGTGACGCATTGGATGACTAATGCCATTGTTAATAATGTTTGAAAATCACTAAACACTGCTTTCTTTCGTGCATACAGAAGATGGCCAATGGAAGAGAGATTTAAGGGAAAGGTAGAAAAAACAGGTAGGAAGAAGTCAGGATGGGAAAATGTGAGACAGCCAAGAAAGCACTGGAAAAAGAGAAAAGTCTAGTAAACATTTCTACATAGTTAATTGAGTGTGTATGGCAAACAAATACCCAGAAGTCTCTGACAGAGATGCACAGAGGTAAGCTTCATAGCAGAATGCACACACTAAGGAGCTCATAAATAAGATAGGTTGTTGACCTAAGACAAACTTTATTACAAATAGCTGCATGATGAAACATTTTCAAAAGACTAAGCTCTGCTAAAAAGGATGGGGTGTGAGAATTTCCATCAATTTTAAAGATAAAAAGATTTGCTTTCACTAGTGAATAGTAACCCAAGTTTATAGAAGAGAAAAATTTAACATTTAACATAATCTTTATTATAACCAAGAAAAAATATAAAAATTGATGTTATAGTAGTTACCATCAACACTAAAGGCTCTGGCCTGGAAAGATGGCTCAGGGGGCTAAAGCACCTGCCTCACAGGCCCGACAATTTGAGTTTGGATTCCCCAGAATCCCCATTAACACTAGACGCCATACCTTGAGCATCTGTAATCCCATTATGCCTGTACTGGAAGATGAAAAGTCGAAAGAGGAGAACTGCCTGAGATCCAGTAGCTCGCAAGCCAACTAGTCTCATATACAATAACAACAAAAAGAACAACAACTCTGCCTCAAACATGGTATATAGTAAAGCTCAGTCATCTGACCTCTACACATGTACCATGATATGTACACATTCACATACAGGAGAGTACATGCCTGTATATATCATACGCACAAACTAAACTGGTTTATAACCAGTTTTCATGTCTGTGTGTGAACCTGTGAATATAACTATTGCTATTGTATACTTCCTTGTGTGTATAGTTCTGGGTTTATATTCAGAATGGATATACAGCTCAAGCATTCTTGTGAGGAACTATTGAGTACAGTGATTTCATCAACTCTAATGCCTAGGGAAAAGAATAGCATACTTCAATAGAATATCTTGTGTTACCTAGACTATGTTCCTGCTTTGTATTTCCCCAAATTGTTTTATGGTTCCTCCTACCAAGTCTCTTGTATCTTGTAACTCAGATTCTTAGAAGGGCTTCAAACTTCACTACCTTGAAATTCCCATCTAATCTTTTGTCTCTCAAGAGCTGACTTCCTGTGTTTTGTCTATGAATGTCTATCTCCTTTGTGTAGAATGATCCTAAGAACAAATATCCTTGTCTAAGTGTGTCCTTTGTTCCTAAAGTAATGATACCACAAAGAAACTCAGTAAATACTTTCGAATGAACATGGAGTTCTTCAATTTTCCACTACACTGACCTTATATTTTCATATGTAATATCTTATTTTCATTCTCTTAATTCTCCAAATGAAGGTGCCCTTCACTTCCTGGAGCTCAGACTAATAGCCTGCTCTATGGATTGGCCTTCTTGTGCTGTAAGTCATCTGTGCTCTTCTGTACTGAGCCTTCGGGAGCTCCCTCTCCTTGGAGCCTCCTATTGCCCCTCACTCGTGCTTATTTTCTTAATTATGAATTAGCTTGAGTATTATATGTTCAGTTGTTTCAGATATTTTAAACAAATATTCTACTTATACACCTTACCTACTTTTTGCCCTTCTTAATTTATATACATTTTGATAGAACTAAGAAAATTAATGAGTCCTTATTTATCTTTCTTGATATTTCCAAAAAAAGATTCCATTATTAAGTACTGTCTATTAAAAATGCTCTGTCACAGCCAGGCAGTGGTGGTGCATGCCTTTAATCCAAGCACTTGGGAGGCAGAGACTACTGTACAGTTCTATGAGGACAACGCTTTGGTTTTTCTCCTACCTAGTAGGTCTACATTATTTATCATCCAAATCATTGAAACAACCTTTGAAATTATCTATCTGCCACCAACTTTGCTAGTCCTTTAATTGAGAACATGAGAATAGTACATGGCAGCTGAAAACATCTTTGAAAAAGGTAATTCTAAGGTATATCTCCTACTTTAAAACCCTTGGATGTATCTCTAAGTCCCTGAATTCCGACTCTAGCATAATGGGTTCCTTTCCTTCCCCGGCTCACCTCTCTTCACATAGCCTTTTCTTCCCAGGTGCCCATGCTACACTATACACATAGAGCTCCCCAAGTTGCCAAAGGATCCACACTTAATTCAATCTGTACTGCAGTGACACACAACCGACTCTGGCTCCCTGGTACAATATCATCTTTGGGTTCACCACCCTTGAATGCTCCGTTCCCTTTCTAACATGTTCTTCTGCTTCTTCACTTCACTTCCTTGGAGGAAACTTCTATCACCTTTTAGGACCACATTGTTAACTTCCTAATGTAAAAAAGAACCCTAAGAAACATACAATACATTAACCTATTCTAGTCTTTAATTGTTCCTCTTTTCTACTAGAATAAAGAATTCTTTGAGAAGAGTGCATGCATTGTACCTTCCTTATCAGTGTAATTCCCAGAGTTTGGTATAATCATTAGTTTGATGCATATACTCATATATGTTTACTGAATGAATATATGCCATCCTGCTACAAATTTTTGTAGCAAAAATCTCACTGTAGGCAAGCTACTAGTTATGCCTACAGGCAACGTCTACTGTGCTTAGTGCAGCATTGTGTTTAAAGTAGGAACTCATTGAAAAGTTGCTGAGATTAACTCCTTTTCTTTTCTTTCTTTGTTTCTTTGTTCATTTCTCTCTTCTCTCCTCTCTCTCTCCCTCCATCCCTCCCTCCCTCCCTTTCTTTTTGGAGACAGGCTACATCTGTAGCCCTGGCTGTTCTGGAACTCACTCTGTAAACCAGGCTGGTCTCAAACTCAGAGATATGCCTGCCTCTGCCTCCCACATGCTGGGATTAAAGGCATGAGCCACATACCCAGCTGAGATTAATTTCTTTTTAATTCGTCAATCTAAACCAAGAGTCAGCAACATAAATAAAACACTTATCCTATCATTATGGAGTTACTTCTAATAGCTGTCAGTGTTAGTACCTTTCACTGTCTGGAGAAAACTTCACATTCAATTTAGGAAACATGGGGATGCCTTCTCTAGGTAAGCTTTTATGAACATCTATAGAGTTACTAGTCTGATGAAAATGTCAATTTTTTGCCACGAATGTGAAATTTAGCCAGGGACTTCTGAGCACCATCCTGCATCTAAAATTATATTTTAATTTTTTCTTGGTTTATAGTACAACTATTCATCATCTAAATATAGAAAACTCTGAATCTGGATTTTCCACAAAAGCTAGAAACTGAAAACACATAATAAGGATTGTATAAAATTATTTTTATCTTTGTTAGTTTTCCTATTGTTAAATCTTTTGTTTTAAATATGAAGGCCAGGCTTACATGTCATAGTTTCACAGTCTACTCATGAGGTAGTTTGTTCAGACAGTTATAATTATGTTCATATACTACTGCTCTGTTGACTTCACCAAATCTCACTAGGAGTGGCTATTCTGGTGCTATTTTGGTTTTCATGACTTAAGGACTCTGATGTGTTAACCTGATAATTAGCTTTGGAACTTGATGGTCTTAGGCCCTAAAGCCTAATCTGCACTTTGAAATCAGCACATTTTCACTCTGACTGCAAACTCTTGGTAAAGCTGTCACTAAATAAATCAGAAGTGACAACATCATGGGCCAGTTCATGCTAGTGCTTAGCACAATGCTGCCATAGATGCTCTTTCCCGAAATCTTAGCTAGTATTTACTTTTTAAGTTCCAAGGCTCAAATGAAGTGAAAATATCAGTTCAGTCTGTAAAATACTATGGCATTCCCATTTAGTTCTGGTTCAGTAGTTCTATAAAGTATTCTTGGCTTCATTATAGTAAATAATATCCAGTGTTTCCTAACCATGTATAAGCAGAAAATTATAGGTAGTTCATGGTACAGTCAATGTTATTTATTCTCATTGAAAGGGACATAGTTCAATATGTTTCAAATATCTGCTTTAGATATACATTATGTCTGAGCTAGTACAAATGCTGAGTCCTATGGCACCTTTATCTTCTCATTACTTCTGACTGTAAAGTTGTGAATTATCCAACTTGGTAAATTGACTATTCAAAGGTTAAGTCTCACCTTCTCATAGGTTAGTCGTGCAGAACATGGAGAGCCAGAGGTCAAATTCAAATTCAGTTAGTCATGTGGAATCTCTATGGTGGAATTTATTTTTCAGAACACCCTCATTTCTCAGCTTATTTCCCCTCCCAACTTTTTCATTACATCTTGCCAATTTCTCTCCCAAGATTGTTGTTCTTTTTTTCTTTCTTTCTTTTTTTTTTTTAATGTTTTACTGGATTCTTGGCAAGTTTCTTCTTAGTATTTTCTCTAGCAAGTTAAATACAAAAACCACTAAGCAGCATTCAAGATTTCTCCGTCTTCAGCTTACATAGTAAATATTTTTGCTGCACTGCATGTGTAATGGCTGTCGTGGCGATACTTACTTACTTGATGAAGATCATTTTGTGGTTTCACAAAGCATCACAATAATTTTGTGGAAACTGATTACATGTCCTAAGCCCCTGACCTCCTTTGCACATTGCCCATCCTTACTCCCCACCATAAACTATTATAAATGTTAGTTACCCCTCCAAACCCAGGTACTTTTATAAGAGTCACAGAATAAAGACCACCAAGTCACTTATTACCCAAACATTGACCTGTCCAGAATTCTCTTGTCATTGGGGCTATGTGAGGCAGGGAAGGTGGGAGAGAGAAGAGTGTAAGTTCCTGCTCTCTCTCAATACTGAAAGAGGACTAAAATTTCATAAGACATGTTATTCGACTAGAACTAAATCATACTACTGCTTTTAAAGCTAGCACAGTCCCTAACGCTGGGGACTGAAAAGAAATGTGTCAAGAAAAACCTAAAGGCCCACGGAGGAAAATGAAGAGACAGCCTGCCAATGAACACAAGGATGCAGGAACAGTGTTTTGCAGTGACACAATTCACCTAAAAGTCTAGACTCTAAAATTCATTTTTATAAAGCAGAACATGGAGATTTTCCCAAACAACAGGTTAAAAGGAAAAAAATACCAACATAATTTATTTATTTGAGACTGCATTGTAAAAATTATTCTACCAGCAGAACCAGCGTGCCCTTCCCCCTTGATAAAGGCTTTAGCTGTCTCATCTAGTGAATAACTTCCAACAACAGACTGAAATCAGAAAACTATGTGAAATATGTTGTGCATGCTTGGCCTTTCCACACTCACACACACCTGCCTACTCCTATGACACTGAGTATTATGACACATGGGGTACTTTGAAGATCTTAGAGTTGAACAAAAACACAAGCATGAGGAAGACTATCTCATCCCCATCTCTAATTCCAAGCCTTGATTCAGCACATTGAGAAACAGATCATCTTCAGCAGTCAAAATGCAAGCAGAGTCATGAGTATTTGAATTTGGCAAGTAGGACCACCCACAGATTATGCTGAGGGATTCTTGTGTTGGTGCCAGCTGCTGAGCCACTGAGGACCCTGTAGGTATACTGTGTTCCTGTGATCAAAATTCCTCCATTCCTAAGAGGTAAAATCTTCATTATATGTATGGATGCATGCATGTATATTTATAAATGTATGTATGTATGTATGTATGTGTGTATGTATGTGTGCGTATGTGTATGTATATGTATATATGGCAAAACAAGTGGCAGAAAAAAAGGAACAAAGACTTAAGGATTCTTTCAAATTAAAAAAAAAGTTTTATTTAACATTTTATTTATCTAAGAAAACAAAGGGTTTTAGTGTATGAGGTTCCTTCTGCAGCTGACCAAATGTGTGTTTATATAACAGAAACAAACATGGAAGCTTCAGTCACTGCAAACAGGAGACTCCTGATGCTTTTCATTACAGTCAGACAAGCACAACCATTCCAAGCTTCCAGAAAGTGTGTTCATTCAAGAAACAATCTGCTCAGATTCTGAGACCACGACACTCACAGAACCTTTTCTGAGCAAAATTCTCCCAACCAACATTTTACCTCAAATCATTTCCAAAACAGTCACACCCAGTAAAAAATTGACTATTCTATCAGTACACTAGTAGACTAAATTAAAATAGCATTCTTTGAGTTGTTGTGTCCAGAACTTTACTCTGTGGTTCAGAAGATAACACCATAGCATGGACTTAGCTCACTGTAATACTACATTTGCCATTTTAAAGAGCAAAGGGATTTAAGAAAAAAGCCTTTCATATAGTAACTAAAAAGTTCTGACTCATGGCAAAAAGCAGTGGGGCAAAAAGGAGCAAATATTTAGGGATTCTTTAAAATTAAAAAAAAAAGTTTTACTTCACATTTTATTTAACTAAGAAAAAGAAGGGTAATTTGAAAATTAAAGGGACAATCAACAACAATGACACCAATGGACTTTTCTAATATAAAGGGGGAAAAGTTCAAGAGTCTCAACCGTAGGCAAAGAACTACAGGCAACTAAGGAGTGCTGAAAGCAGTCTAAGTAACAACATTTAAAGAGCAAGAGGCTGTTAGTTTCAATGACAGCAAGGTAGAGGGCGTGCATAAGAGTGATAGGGCACAGTCTCAAAACTAAAACTAAAACTAAAATAGAAGACAGAACCGAGATAACACTCAGAAAATAGCATTGACAGATAAACAAAATGGAATGCATGAAAACAGTTAAAGAAACCCGGAGGATATGGAGACTAACTAGGCATACAATGATAGAGTTTACACTGCAGGAGGCTAGGCAGACGACACTTTCACACAGTTAATGAGAACTTTTGGAGAGCAGTAAAAGTGAGTAATCTTTGAAAGCATGACAACAGGAAATGGTCTAGAAGTAATTGAAGATCTATGTATGAAATACTCTAAAAAAGAAAACATAGTATAACGATTTCATAACTATTTATTAAACCCTTCCTAGTGGTACCCTCCATTGTTCTTTGTCAGCCACATCTGTGATCCTTCTACCTTGTTCACTCTCTCTGTGTCCTTCTTGAAACCATGACCTATACCTGTCCATTTTCTGACTGTTGTTTTAAAGATCTCAGATCTCTTAATCTTGAACCAATTTATACCCTTTTAAAAACATTATTAGCAGAAATATCTTATTCTCTATGAATAACCATTTTTTTCACTGATGTCCTTTCCAATGAGTAAAAATTACACAATAACTTCCTATATTCCCCACAATTCTTTTACCTAACTTTTGTCTCTTCTTGTCCATCATGACCATAATAATATATGCAACTGAAATCGTTTCCTATTAGACTCCCTTCTTCTAGCCACAATAGTGAACAGAGCAATATTGACAATGATGATGACAGTAATAACAATAATTAATGCTTTATTTATGATGAACTTTCTATGTACTAGGGAACTCTACAAAAGCTATAGAATAAGCGATATTACCTTCATATTGTAGTGGGAAAAACCCCAGTATTGGGACAATTTAAATAACCTTATGACCCAGCTTTGTACAATTTCAAAATATATGCTATGTATGTTATGCTAAGATTCATGTGTTAATTCTGCTCTCCATCATCCCAGAATGACAGGGATGGATTTCAAAGCTCTCACAGCACTCTTGCTAACAGTTCTCAAGGATAAACCTCCCAGGTCTGGCTCCCTAAGTCCATCTCTGCTCACTCGTTCTCTTTAACCGCATCATGGCTCTGTAAAGATGCTTATAATCCCTGCAATAGGTGGTTTCACACCCAAGTTTCTGTTCAGTTTCTTTCACACATAATGTTATCTTTCTTTTTCACATGTTCTTCAAGAAGTCTTTTCTTAGAGACAGGCTTCCTGAATTATCCTAGTAGGTTCAAATCTCACCACTGACTTTAACCCATCAACTTCCATAGCATACAGAAATTAGAACCTTAAGTTTGTTTCCCCAAAATGTATCATATAAATCCTTCATATGAGAAGTAGTTAAGCTTTCATTTGGTATCCACCTTGACTCTCCTAAAGTAGACAGTTTTTATTATCAATTGGACAGAGCCTATATCCACCTGGAAAGAAAAAATTTTCTAGACCAACTGGCCTGTGCATATCTGTGGGGAATTGTCTTGATTGCTAACTGATGTAGGAGGGCCCAGCCTACCTTTGGGCGGTGCCACTTCCTGGCAGGCAGTCTACTTTGTAAGAGAAAGCTAGCTAAGTGTAAGCCTACTAGCAAGACAAAGAACAAATGAGAAAATAGTATTCTTCTTGGTTTCTGCTTCAAGTTCCTGCTAAATTTTTAGTTCCTTATTCTGACTTCACCAATGAGCAACTGTGACCAGGAAGTATAAGCCACATTATTCCTCTTCTCCCCTAAGTTGTTTTTGGTCAAAATCATGACATTGGAAATCAAACAAAAACAGTTTGACAGAAAGGAATAATACAGATAGGTTTTTTTTTTTGTTTGTTTTTTTTTTTTTTTTTGGGGGGGGGGGGGGGTCCTGAAGAAACACTAAAGTGAGGTGACTTCCAGTTCTCACTGACACTGAGCAGAAAGCCAATGCATCCACATTCCAAACCTCCAGGCTTTGCTCTCATTTTAATTTCTTCCATAGATACCTAAATTTTGTTGACTATGTCATGTGAGCCAAAATTTTAAAATGCTATTGTTATCATCTTTTCCATGACCAGTTTTGTCAATATTAATGTCATATCAATGTCTTTTTATTATTCTTTGGTTTCGAGGCTCTTCTCATCCTTAACCAACCAGTTTGTCACCAGAGAATTCACTTACTAAAAACAACTGGCTCTCAAAGTATTTTTCCTGCTTTTCTCTGTAGTGATATTATTCTATATTTCAAAAGAAGCAAAAATAACAGTGTTTACTGAAAGGATTTTATACCAAATTCTCCATTGGGCAACTATCTCCTCATTTACTCTAAGCAATCACACCCCATTTTCTACTTCTTAAATCTAGTCTGATTTTTCTCTCTTTCTTTTTTCATTGTTCCAATGTTCCTAGTAAAGAACTCTTGGGACCATAAGCTTTTCTTGTGATTCTCAGAGTTCTATAGAGAATCACCGCATCAGGAATATTATTACCCTTTTCTGCATATGGGGGCTGCTATTCTTTGGGCAGACCCTGATGGAGTCTCTGTTTCTTCTTTTTACTCCTAAAACATTCACCCCCCTTTTTTTCCATTTCCAACTAAATTCATTATTGGTCTGTTTCTATCACTCCTTGGGATACTGTGTAAAGCTCAGCAAGTCTAAGTAAATGAAAACTAATTACTTCTACATTAAAATTTCTTTAGAGCTGCCAGCATAGCATGAGTATAAGGCCATTCACTAGGATGATAGACTGAACTCTGAAGGTTAAGTCAGAGTGTAGCTGTGGATGGGTGAAGTGGTTGTAGGGAGTATGGAAAAAGTTAAAGGAAAGATAGTGTAATATGGATTAGATAAAACATACACTGGAAATATTTATGAAATTCTCAATAAATTTCCCTTAGTAAAATGTAAAAAAAAAAGGGTCAGGAGAATTTATGGAGATAGATCAGTGGTTGCTTAGAGTTGGCAAACATACAAAAATTTGACTATTAATGAATATGGAGTTTCTCTTTAGAGGTTCTAAAAGAGTGGTCGTCATTGTACCACTGTAACTATACTAAAACACAGTGAATCATACACTATAAAATAATTGTAATATATCCTTGCATCCAAAAGAAAGAACAATATATTTTGCTTCTCCTT
>JADRCD010222790.1:0-20435 GCA_019843815.1 Montemys delectorum
GCTGGCTGACAGGAGCCTGATATAGCTGTCTCCTGAGAGGCTCTGACTAATACAGAAGTAGAGGCTCACAGTCAGAACCATTCTTAATGTTCACATTTCTACAGATACGCTGCACAAAATTATGTATGCCTTATACGATAATAGAGACTTTTGTGGTGGGTGTCCTATCCTTCTCTAAACTCTCTCTTAGTGTAGAATCACCTTCCAAGTCTTTCACAGAAATATCAAGTTCTATTATGACGTTCAACACTCATTTAGCCATTGAGCAGTTACTAAGTTGTTACCACATTATCAATGGTTAAGGAATCACCCAAGTGATGGTGCCAAATGATAGAGCCTATCTTTACCCAGGAAATTAATATAATAACTTAGATATGAGGAGACCAACATGGGTAGGGGCTGGCTGAGAAGAAAGAAGAGAAGAGAGGGGAAGGGAGGGGAGGGGAGAGAAGAGTTGGAAGGGGGAGAGGAGAAATGAGAGGAGAGAAAAGATGAAGAAAAAGGAAAGGAGAGGACAGGAGAAGAGAGGAGAGGGGAGAATGAAGGGGAAGGGAGAAGGAAGGGCAGAGAAGTGGAGGTAAGAGGAGAGGTAGGAAAACAAGAGGAGAGAAGAGAAGAGAAAGGAAGGGAAGGGAAGAGAAGGGAGGGGAAGAGAAGGGAAGGGAAGGGAAGGGAAGGGAAGAGAAGGGAAGGGAAGGGAAGAGAAGAGAAGAGAAGAGGAAGTGGGAGTTGTCTAGTCATTATACAAGCCAAGGTCCACAGTCTATTGTTTATTAGCTAGATACCTCGGAAAGCCTGTGGTGTTCATGAACATTATGGTGTACATGAAAGCCAACTAGTCAATGATAAGTATGCCAGTGTCATAGTGAAAGTGAGAAGAGAAAAGGCAAAAAAAAAAAAGAGATAAAAATCCCAATTCAAGACCTAATATTGAGAGAGTACAAATCCAACCTTTCCTACTTTCTGTGTGTGTGTGTGTGTGTGTGTGTGTGTGTGTGTGTGTGCAATTTGGCTCCTCCGTGAGTTGGATCAAGTCTACCCATACTGCAAAGGGCCATCTGATTTACTCGCTTTAGCAACTTAGCCAATGATATTTTCTAGAAATATGCTCATAAACATAACTACAGAGTCTGAACATCTCCTGGCCCAAGCAAGTTGGCTTATACACTTAAGGATCACTCCTTATAATCCACAAATCTGTCTCTATTCTATCTCTTTTTTTCAAATTTTTTTATTCTTTTCTCATATATTACATCCTGACCACAGTTTCCCCTCCTTCCTCTCCCCACAGTCTTTCCTCCCTCCTCTCTTCTCCCCCAGATCCAACCTTCCCATGCTTTGGTCTCCCCTCAGAAAATAGGACGCCACCCAGGGATATCAAACAAGCACAGTATAACAAGCTACAATAGAATCAGGCACATACTATCATATCAAGGCTAGAAAAGGCAACCCAGAAGGAGGAAAAGAGTCATACAAGTAGGCAAAATGTCAAGGACAGCCCCTGCTCCCACCGTTAAGATACCCACAAGAACACTAAGCTACTCAACCATAGCGTATATACGAGAGACCTAGGTCAGACCCCTGTAGGCTCTCTGGTGTATGGAAGTTCTCATGAGTCCTTGTCAGTTGATTTTGTGTTCTCATGGTGTCCCTGACCCCTCTGGTTCCTCTCATCCTTCCTCTTCTTCCTCCACAGGACTCTCTAAGCTCCACCTAATGTTCGGCTGTGGGACTCTGCATCTGTTTCCATCTGTTGTTGGATGAAATCTCTCTAGTCTCCTTGATGATAATTTTGCTAGGCTCTGGTTCCAGACCACTTTAAATGCAGGACAAACTGTAGGTTAAAGGTTTTGTGGATGGATTGGTGTCCCAGTCCCTCTACTTGAGACCTTGTCTTGTTAAAGAAGATGACCATTTCAGGAGCCCTGTCACACATTACTATGAGTCTTTACTAGGGTTATCCTTCTAGCTTCTACAGTTTCCATTGCACTAGGTTTCCATCTAACCTTAAAAATGTCTTCCAATTCCACTTGTTTCTCACAGTAATTTCCTTTCACCCTCCCTATGAAACCAGTCTCTCCTGTTTCAAACCCAACTGCCCCCAGTCCACCTGCAAAATCTCTTCTATTTCCCCATCTTAGGAAGATCCTTGCATACCCTCCTAAGCTCTTCTTGTTACTTAGCATCTCTATGTCTATGGACCCGTGATTCTCTTTTACTCTACAGCCAATATCTACTTATAAATTAGTACATGCGATATTTGTCTAACCAAGTAAGTAAAAGACCTATATGAAAAAGCTTCAAGTCTTTGACAAAGGAAATTGAAAAATATCAGAAGATGGAAAGATTTCCCATGTTCATGGATTGTAAATATGTAAAAATGACCAAACTACTAAAAGTTACCTACAGATCCAAATCAATGTGTATCAAAATTTCATCACAATTCTTTACAGACCTTGAAAAAACAATACTCAACCTCATATGGAAAAACAAAAAATTTAGGGCAGCTAAAACAGTCCTGTAAAAGAACTTCTGGACTTATCACCATCCTTAACTTCAAGTTTTACTGTAGAATGGTAGTAATAAAAACTGCATGGTATTTGATTAAAAACAGTCAGATTGATTAATGGAATCAAATCAGAAACTGAGACATAAAGCCACATACATCTGAATTATGATAAAGAGGCTAGAAATATACAATGAAGAAAAGGAAGCATATTCTAGCTCCTTTAACTTCATAACCTTTGCCCATGAGAGTAAGGGGGTGGAACACAGTTTTCAAGGAATTCACTCCATTTCTCTTTCATATTATGCTAACATTACTCACGTTATAATATTAGGTACAATATGTTCAGACTCCTAGGCCATTTGTATGCACACATGTTCACGCATGTGTCCATGCATGTACGTTCAAGCTGCATATGTATAAGAAAAGACGTCTGTAGCAGAAAAGCGGGCAACTTAAGAAAGTATTTGAAGACCCTTCCCCATGTTAGCCCATGGGATTTTTTATGATACAATGTCTATGAAAACACAGAAAAAGACAAGAGTGGCATAATAAACCAAGAAAGTAAGATGGACAACTAATCTACTGCCAAGGTCTTAGAGGAATTTCTTCTAATTACAATATTCATGAAGTGGAAAAGAGAAACACAATTGTCAGCTGACATTAGCACATAACTTGTCACTTGCAGAAGACCAAAACTGCCAATGTGAAGGATGGAGCAGGAGTAGACTTCTGCATTTCCTTTGCTTTAGATGGGAAATGTAGAATCCATGACAGGTAGTAGGCACAGAAAGGCTGTCAAGCCATAGCTGTACTAGATGCAATGTGAGCACTGATTGCAGAGCAGCTGTGTGCATTTTATTCGCATATGTACATCTATATATCTTTGCATATATACATACATGTGTATTCATGTTTATGAATGTATATATTTGCATTTTAGTCCAGGTACGCCAGATTGGATTGCTCTTTAAAAGTACACTAAGAGATAATTTTCAGGAATGCTTTAGACCTGAGGGCAATAGAGTTTTATGGTGACATATTTATCTTTTGGAGAAAACCTTAAGAATAATTGGCACTATTGATCCAGAAAATAAAAACAACTGACTACTTTAGATCACCCACAAATAATTTTTTCATGTCATAATTATAGCAGATATTTACTATAAACATTGAAAATGGAGACCTTGCTAGCTATCATGCTGCTTGAGTTTTACCTTACATTTTACAAGCAAGCAACCCTGCATGATAGTTTGACACTAGCTATATAGCTAGTACTTACTCAAACATAATTTTAGAATTAGGGAAATTCCGCATGTTGATGGGCTTAAAGCACTTCAGTCTGTCATATTTATTATATTAATACCAAATCTGCACATTTGATGAGTATTAAAAGGTAATTAAGATTTAGAAAGCAAACACTTATAAAGTTACAAAGGGAAACGGAAATTGGAAATGTTTTCTGCTCCGTAATCTCAATAAAATAGAAAAACTACAGTCTCTGAATAAAAAAGATGAAAGATGAGATTATATGAAAATAAGTTGAGATAAGAAGGGATGGGCTTAAGAGTCAGGAAGAAGCACAACAGGTTGGAATGATAAAGATTAGAAGGAGATTAAATTTGGAATAAAAGAATAGAAATCAGCATTAAAAGCAAAAGAGGGCAACACTAAGACTGTAGAAGCAATGATGATGAGTTTAAACTCCAGAATCTGCAAAAGAAATGCACAGTGAAGAAGAAAACCTCACAGACACACATACTGTTGACAGAATGAAGGGCTCCAAGAAATGCAGGTTAGATACAAGTATACTCTGCTCCTGTAAAGACAGACAGGTACAGTTACGAGATAATAGAGGCTTTGTAAACATAGGCTTAGTAAGGCATATTGTATGTATGCAGTGAGACAGTGTTTGCAATAAAAGGGATTATTAATGTGGGATATGTATGTGACTAGCACTTGAATTTTCAGTGTGCTTATGATCAGTACTCTTTGTCACTGCGTAAATATAATGTATACTTTAAGAAAAATATGAAAATTTAAGAGAAAAAATACTTTTTTAAAATTTCACATTTTATTGCAGAAAAATACTATTAACTATATCATTAATACTTAAATACTGGGTATTTGAGACTGAACATGAGCATTTTTAAAGAGACCATGCAAACAGAGAAAATATTAATGGGATTTAATAATGAATGGCTAGTCTATAATTTTATTTATATATTTTCTTCTAAAAAGCAGGATTTAGGCCTGGCAATGTACCTTAGTTGTAGCATGCTCCCTTACCATGTACAAGATGCTAGGTTTGATACACCACAAACAGATCAGAAACACAGGTGTCTTCAGTTGGAGTCAGGGACCAAAGCACACTGACCATTTGAAAAATTCAAATAATTGCAGAATCTTATGAAAACTGAAGAAAATTTAATATCACCCCAATTCTCATTAACTCAGAAACAAAAAATGCTGCCATTTTGAAAAATATTCTTGAAGAGATCTTTTTGTGCAAGTAGAAATCAATGCAAACAGGATGATGTAGAACTAACCAAAGGTAAATACAGAAACAAATTGATAGAGAAATACATTTAGTGAATCTCTTCATAAGAAGTGATTATATAACCATTCTCTTCATATAACCAATGCTACATGAACAACTTTTAAAACTTAACATTAAATTATCATGTAGGTCTAGGCCTTGATTCACTTAATTTGAAGCTTAATCATGGAAAAACACTTATTTATTTGATGGAGCTCCCAAACTCAGTTTTCTCATATTTGTTATAAGGATAAATAATACTGTAATTTGGTTTAATGGATACATTAAATGGTTAGCTGAGGACACAGGTACAAATCAGGAAAAATGTTGACAGCATCGTGAGAACTATGTGAGGACCTGTCATTTTGCTTGCATTTGGATTATACTTTATCTTTTCAACAAAAATAAGACTATCATGAAAACAAAGAGTATTTATTTTATAAATTAAGACTTTTTGTTTATTAAAAGCCTGAGTATGAAGGACTGAAAATGTCATCCTTAAGAACTAAAATTTGAAATTTGGCAATAAAATATCTAAGACTTGGGAAAAAGATCACACAAATGAGAAAAAAGAAAGCAGTGTCAGTGTCCTGTGTATTTAAAACACAACTTAGCACCATCACAGGAACATGTTACACTGGTGGTAAAAACTGGCTATGTAGTACCAGAGTGCTTGGATGGTAGAGAAAGAGCATCTAACATACTACAACTGGAAACTGAGTGCTTGTACTGATACAAGCTCCTCTCTGAAATATCCAGAGGTATTCATTGTGCATAGTCTGCGTGTTTTATTTGCCACACTGGAATTTTCTTCATCTCATCCCATACCTTTACAACTTGAAAATACTTTTTTTTTTCATACAATACATTCTACTGATGGCTTCCCTTCCTGCAGTTCCACTCAGATTGTCCCTAACTCCCCACTTATCCAAATCCCCACCTTTCCTTGCTCTCCCTCATTAGAAAATAAGCAGTCAACTCAAGAAGAGCAAACAAAACAGAGCAGAACAAAGCAAATAAGCAAACAAAAAACAGGAAAAAGTACAAGAAGCATACAGCTACAGCGCGCACACACACACACACACACACACACACACACACACACGCGTATGCAGAAAAAATCCCACAAAAACACAAAATTGAAAACCAGAATATATAGGTAAAAGACCAGTAAGATTACAAAAAAAATGCCCAAGCAAAGCATTATGAGACAAAACCCTCTCTCTCCAAAATACCATTGACTTTTTTTTTATGTTGAGCATCTATTGCTGGGCATGGGGCCTGATATTAAGTGTGGTTTGTAGACCAACCTACACTCCATTACAGAAAACTAGCTTTTCCTCTATGAGTGGCTCTTGTTTGAAGATAGCTTCTGGGTTATGGGATGGGGGCTTATGTCTCTTTCTTTCTCAGCACTGGGGCCTCATCTGGCTGAGAGCTGCGCAGGCCTTGTTCATTCCATCACAGTCCTACTGAGTTCATATGCATGCTTTACAGCTTTGAGTGTGTGTATTTGTTCCTATCTACTGAACAAGGAAACGTCTCATGATGGCTGAGCTGGGAATTCATCTATGAGCACTACGGCACAGTACTATGTCACTAGGAGTAATTTTATTGCTATGTTCCATTAGTATGACAGTTGTATTTGGCTTTCTAGTATGTCCCTGGCTTATCTAGTCTTCTGTTCATTGGACATCAGAGCAGTTACAGGAATGAATTCCATCTTACAGAATGGTCCTTAAACCCAATCCAATTATGGTTGGTTACTCCAATAGCTTTGGTGCCACTATTACAGCCATGTATTATGCAGGCAGCACACAATTGTAGATCAAAGGGTCAGTAGCTAGGATGGTGTTTACCCTTCTCCTCTGGAAATGTGCAGAGTGCTTTCCAGTACAAGTCAGTGGGAGTAAATGCTCTAGATAGGCACCAGCTTGACTTTTCCACATTCAATGAACTACATAAGTGTTCTCTTCAGCAATGTAACCTTACCCTTAGTTTATGAAGAACAGCCAATAAACTTGCTAATAACCTTGTTTTTAGGGTAGGTTTCTAAGAGGCCTGTTTGTCCAATAACTTAACTAGGTATAACCTATTCTTGCCACTGGAGGTTTCCTTTGGTGAAGAGATGTCTATTTAGGGCTTTGATTCCCCTGTTATTTGGTAATTACATTGATAAACTGTCTTTATTTTTTATTCATAGATTTCATTTGATCTTTATGTTTGTTTTATGTCTTTCTCACATTTTCACAAATGTAAGTTAGAATAAAGCAAAAACAAATTGCCCCACATCATCTTACTAGTCAGACATATGCACAGATTCTCAGTGGGAAAGATAAGTTATTACAGCTACAGTGGAAAACAAAATAGATCTGCCATAGAACACAGCTATCTCACTTTCAGGTGCACACTTTTGTGAAAATAAAAATGAAATCAACATAGCAAAGAGATACCTGCTGCCTAAATTTATTCCATCACTATTCACAGTAGCTAAGCTATAGATTCAAGCAAAGTGACAATCTGCAGATGAATGGACAAAGTAGCTTTTATACACAATGAAATATTATTCCACCACAAAGAGCAATTAAATCCTGTCCTTTCCAGAAAATGAATAGACCCTGATGCTGCTGTGTTAAGTGAACTAAGCAAGACAGATAGATAAAATCTTCATCTTCTGTTTCATGTTTAGGATCTTCATAATGACTGACCTGCATGACTATGAGAGGTTGCATGGATAAAGCAATGCTGGTTTGATTAGAACATAGTGTAGGCTATGATATAAAAAAATGATACTAAACCCCAATAACATGTATAATTTGTATACATTAATCATATCTAAATTAAATATTTAAAATCTGACATCTATTTTATATATTCAAATAAGTAATGAAGTTTAAAGATGTTGATACTAGCATGCTAGTACTAACTGTGAAGGGTTTGGTTTAACTATCTATCAATTTACAGAAGATGAGCAGGGGTGAAGAAGTGGGATAGGGGATAGTATGAGTGAATATAAACAAAGTACAAAGATGTATATATGCATATATATGCATAAATATATAGATATATGCCTATGATAAAACCCATAGACCCTAAGAAGTATAAGAAGGAAGGCCCAAATGAAGGGACTTCAATACCACTTAGAAGTGGGTACAAAATAATCATAGGAGCAGACGCAGGGAGGGACATGTGTTGGAGAGGGGAAAAAAAAACAACAGAGAGCCAGAAGAATGAATGAAATGCCTAAGATGGATCCTGAAGAGACTACCTCAGTAGAAAGACAGGATCCCCCAGTGAAAGGATGGGGTCACCAACATACCTTCAAAATTTTCACTGGGAATTGTTCCTATCTAAAAGAAATACAAGAACAAAAATACAGGAGCAAAGAGTAAAGGAAAAGCCACCGAATGACTGGCACAACTTGGGATCTATCCCATGTGTGGGCACCAAACCCTGACACTATTTCTGATGCTACATTGTGCTTGCAGACAGGAGCCTAGCATGACTGTCCTCTGAGAGGCTCTACCAGCAGCTGACTAAGACAGATGCAGATACTTGTAGCCAACCATTAGACTGAGCTCAGGGACCCCTATGGAAGAGATAGTGGAAGGATTGAAGGAGCTAAGGGAATGCCAACTCCATTGGAATACCAATAGCATCGACTAACTAGGACCCTACAGAGTTCCCAGAAACCAAGCCACCAACCAAAAAGTATACATAGGCTGGTCTGTAGCCTCCAGCACATATGTAGCAGAGAATTGTTTTGTCTGGCCTCAGTGGGAGAGAATGTACTTAATCCTGTAGAGACTTGATGCCCCAGGGAAGGTGGATGAGTGGGAGGTATTAGGTAGGGGCAAACTGGTGGGTGGATAGGTAAGAGGGAGACCACCCTTTCAGAAACAAAGAGTTGATTGGCATGAAGAACTCTTGGTGAGGACATGGATGAGGGACTAAATTTGAAATGTAAACAAAACAATTAAAAAGAAGAAAACAAGCAGACAACAACAAAAAGATACCGACAATCTTCAGGAGTTGTGGTCAGGCCACATCTGAGAACATGGCTGATGGTTGCTATGGAATGTAAAAAACTTGGCACAGATTCCCTATAATTCATGCCATTTTGAATTTCTGTTTTTATGTGTTTCATTTGTTTCAAACTCAGTATCATTTACATTGTGCTCTGTAATTGCTCATAGAAATCAACCTTCTTTGTACATTTAATTATCTCATGTATGTCCCTCTCCCTTTCTTGAACACTTTTATTCATCTAGGACAAGAAAGGTGAGAGATGAATGCAGGAAGTTAGTTTCCTCTCTTCTGTGTATGTACCCAGTACCCCAACCCATAGAGTGATGCTATCCATCCCATGTGTTAGTTACTTTGCTCTGTACTCATTAAAACACCAGATAAACAGCTTAAAGAGGAACAATATATTTTGACTCATAATCTCAGAGGAATCTGTCCAGCGTTTCATTTTCCTGAACTCAGTATAAAGTGACAAAGTAGGACTGCTTAATTCATAATAGAGAGGAATACAAAGAAGGACAAAAGGGAGGCAGGACAGTATGTCCAAAGGCTCACCCTTATTGTCCTATTTACTTCACTCAGGCCCTAAACCTAAATTTCCAGAGCTTCCTAAAATCACCACTAGCTAGGGACCAAAATGGTGACCAGATGATACTGTCAGTACTACTTCACGTGTAAACTACAATTGAGTTTAAACAAATTGTATTCATTTTCCTTTTCTTTCCTCTCCCTCCACCCCCAATATCTTACAATGCAATACCTGGCAGTCCAAAAGAACTGTGTTGACTTTCTCTGTTTCTCTATAGTGTAGGTAAAAGTTAATAGTGAGAAAATGCATATTCAGACATTCATCTTCCACGTGAGAACTGTGTAGTACCCGAAAGTCCTGTATCCTAAACCTGAGCATTGAAAAAGAACACCTCAGACTGTAGGTTTGCAGCACCTTTAAATTGTTCATTCTAAACAAGTTTGCCATTGATATATCCAAGATAAAGTATAGAATATCTTGCTGATTTTAAGTTTGCTTAGTTTTGTGTATGATGTTTGTCTGGAATCTAGAAACACAATATTGAAGAGGCTAACCAAGATCCTGACCTTTGGTGAACTTATAAGTCACAAAAGAAAAGACAACCACATCAATGCAATGATGCAGAGTACACATAAAGGGAATACATAGAGTTAATTAAAAAATATTACAATAAACATTTTCATCTGAGATTCAAAATCAAAAGGACCCCATTTAAAAGTAAAACACAACCTTTATCTAGCAAATTGGACTTAAAAATAATAATCAAGTGATTTTTTTTCATATAAGCAAAGAGACATCCTAAATATCTGAGAGGGAAGGAGAGAGAGAGAGGGCGGGAAAGGGAGACAGACAGAGAGAGAGAAAGAGAGAGAGAGAGAGAGAGAGAGAGAGAGAGAGAGAGAGAGAGAGAGAGAGAGAGATTCAGATGAGTGATGGTACCCTCACAAAATGAAGGATTATGCAGTCTATGCCTCTCATGGAACATGAGATTAAGTAGTCACAGGATTCTACCCTCTGGGCACATCAATAGTAGCATTATGAATTGGATATCATTTCAGCACATTTAAAGCTGAAACAAGAAATAGATCTTCTCAACTACCATGAGTCACCTGATCCTATTTGTGAGGCTCTTGAACATTAAATGGCTCTTTAAAAATAGTCCTTTTATACCTTAAGTACAGCTCAAATCAGAAACATATATATTTCGCAGCTATTTGAATCACAAGATGATTGAGTTTTTGTCAGTTTAAGAGGTATTATCAACCCTGCATACCATCTTTGAAATACTGATAGTTTTTTTTTTTACAGGATTTTGACTGGGAGACTGTGTTGTCTGACACAACTCAGTTTTGACCATGCTTTACCTTGTATATTTCTACATTCTCTTTACGTATTTTAGTTACCCATAAATAGTGATTATATAAGGTAATTGTAATATATCAAATGTTCTCAGAATCCTAAAAACATGGATTTGTTTCTCTCACATGGTAGTGATTGTAAAACAATTGAGTTCAAATTTCTAATTCTCTTTACTTTCCTTGCCTTATTATATTTCATATATACTTGAAGACTTAGGTGGCAAAGTAAATGTTAAAGAATCAAGAGAGCATGGCGAAATGGGGGCATAGCTCTTTAAGCTTGGCAGAGAATGGAAGACCTAATACCAGTTCTCTGACTACAAAGGCTACATGGTACCCAAGATGAAGTTAAAGCTAGTTCACAGAGTCATCTGGGAATAATGAGATTGCCAGGCAAGTATAAAGAGGCAGAGACAATGTTTGGCTCAGACCATCTGGGTGACCTATGATCATAATAAAGGCAGACAGGACATAAAAACCCTAATTTGCCATTCAAATAGTCTGAAATTGAGCTAAGGATGCCAAATCTGTTCAAGTAAAGTAGAGAGTAAGGCTACTGGTGAAAAAGAATAAAATCAATACTTGATAAAAATTTAATTAATCTTTAATACTTATATCCTTTAGTAAGGGAAATCATTTATGAAATAAAAAATTGGAGTAAATTGAAATGAACATGTATCAAATATTTATTCTTATTTTTTTAATTCATGTGTGCATATGTTTTTATGTTGAGGACTTCACATAAGTACAGTGCTCATAACATCCAGAAGAGGGAGGCGGATCTCCTGGAGCTGGTGTTACAAGGGTTGTGAGCATCACAATGAGGATGTGGGTGCTAGGAATCAAACTCAGGTAGGTCCTCTGCAACAGTATGTACTCTTAACTGGTAAGTCATCCATCTAGCTCCATGTACTTTTAAAACTACCTCAGTTACCTTAGCCCATTTAGGCACTAATAATAAAACATAATGAACTTAACAGAATACAAGGAAAAGAATTTTTCCTTGCATTCCTGAAGCTGTAAACTCTCACTAGGAGATGTGAGTCGGCACCCTGGGGCATGTGTGCAGTCTTCTGACTAGGGCCCTACCTGGTAGAAGGGCGAGGCAGCTCCCTAGGACTCCTTCATGATAGTAGAACCGTCACTTAGACAGTCCTTGCACTCATAATCTGTGACCTCCCAAAACCCCACCTCCATCAGGGCTGGTTATTCTTAAAGACATAAATTTGGGCGCAACACAAATACTCAGCCCAGAACACAGAATTTTAGAAGCAAAGCACAAATAAACAATAGTAAAGTGGGGTGCAGAGTCAAGAAGAGTCTGTCAGGAATGGTGATGCAGGTCAATAATATCAGCACTTTGGGGAGAGGGGAGATAAGACATGAGAATCCTTAGTTTGTGGATAATGTGGGGTATATAGCCAGACCCTATCCAAAAGAACAATAAAAGCAACCATTACAACAACAAAAACAGTACAACAACAAAAACAAACAAACAAACAAGCAACAACCATGGTTTAGAAGAGTAATGTGGTGGATTCTCCTATGGCATCATTTATTTAGAGCTGAGAGGCATTTATGACTCTGAAAAGTGCTTGAGTGTTTCTGACCTAGCACTCAGCACTGTGCCATGTACACAATTTATGGCTGATGAATGTTGCTTCCTTCCTTTGTCTTTTGACACTTGCCCTGCTCTGTGGCATTTAAAAGGCCATGAACTAGTGATTAGAGCCTCTCATCATGTTTGTAAAATGTCCTGACTACAGTGGCCAGCTCCTATGTCTTCCCGTGGTCCTGTCTGTTGGAGCCTTGACAATGCAATGGAATGTCAATGTGGCTAGACACTTTCCAAAATGACAAACTCCTCTAAACTTCCTGCTGGATAAACAATTCTCCACCTCAATCTCAGGCAATTTGCTCTGAAAAATATAGAAGAAAAATCAAGGCTACTAGCTATTTCCATGTAAAGAACATAAAAGTACATTTTATTTGAAAGTAACAATATTAAGTCCCAATTGATTCTGTGATAACTACCAAGAGAGATGTTGCTCCAAGTTGGATCTCTAATTGGGGAAAGAAGGGACTGAGAGTAGGGACTTTTATGCAAATTATGTCATTCATTTATTCATTCAACAACTATTTGTCAATACCTAACACATTGTTGTGTACCAGAGGATGCCAAGGTAAAAAAAAAAAGAGAGAGAGAGAGAGAATTGATGGCTTTACATAGCTTACAGTATTTGAGATGGTGATTTAAATAATGAACATGAAATGTATTAGGCATGACTTGGTATGAAGAAAAATAAAGCAAGAATAAAATCTGAGACGAGTGAGAAACACTTTTACAACTTTACATCAACTTTCAGAAAAAAATTGATTAAGTCAATGCAAAATCATTATAAATGTACCAAAGCCCATGTCAAAGTGAAAACATGATTACATAATTATGATGACATTTGCATTCAAGTGACTTTAAAACATGGACTCTTGATCACACATCCTCTGTATTACTAATAGTTAAAAGGCAACAATATTGAAACACATTTAGTAATCTTCCTGGAGCAAAAGTGATGTTATATTTTCTTAATTATTTTAAGTAAGATATAGTAATGGAGGTTAAGTAATCTCATGAATGTAATCCTACAAAAAGTAAAGCTTCTGACAATAAGTGAAAAAAAAACCAAGAATTTACCTATAGAAATATTTTAGAATCTTTGTAATACAAATTTGAATTGGGAATATTATATGTAATTATATTTGCTAATACAAACTACGTGGTTCATAGCCTGAAAGCAATATGTTTTACTACCCTGAGTTTGGATCCCTATGTGATTCATAAATGGATCAAGACCCTTTTGCAAATAAGGGTAAAGCTTTTTTTGTGCCAAAATAAGAAGACTAGCAATAACTATTGTGCCCCATTAAAATGTCCTAGATTAAGAACAACCCACAAACCACAAGAAACTCAAGAAGAAGGAAGACCAAAAGGTGGACATTTCATTCCTTCTTAAAAGGGGGAACCAAATACCCATGGAAGGAGTTGCAGAGATTAACTATGGAGCAGAGACTGAAGGAAGGACAAGCCAATCTAAATATAGCTATCTCCTGAGAGGCTCTGACAATACCTGACTAATACAGATGTAGAGGCTCACAGCCATCCATTGAACTGAGTACACGGTCCCCAATGAAGGAGTTAGAGAAAGGTTCTATGGAGCTGGAGGGTTTGCAGCCCCTTAGGACAAACAACAATATCAACTACCCTCAGAGCTCCCAGGGACTCAACCACCAACCAAGGACTATACATGGTGGGACTGATTGTTCTGGCAGCATGTGCATAGTAGAGGATTGCAAATTCAATCATCAATAGAAGGAGAGGACCTTGGCCCAGTGAAAGTTCTGTGCCCCAGTGTAGGGGAATGCCAGGGCCAATAAATGGGAGAGGGTGGGGTGGCAGACATGGGGAGGGGGGAAGCAACAGGGGTTTGTTCTTGTTGTTTTTGTTTGTTTGTTTGTTTGTTTGTTTTTTGGAGGGGAAACTGGGAAAGGAGAAATTTACATGTAAATAAAGAAAATACCTAATTTAAAAAAAGATTATAATATAATTTAAAAAATGTCCTAGATTGAACAAAGCATTTTGATTTCATTTAAAAACAAAATGTTTATCCCCCAACCCCCCATGCAGCATTAATTGCTATGTCATTGATCTAATACATTCAGCTAACAACTCTGATAATATAGAAAAATGTATATTATGTATACTATTACCATATATATCCATATGTACATTTATACATGCATATACAGATATAATTTTTTCAGACTGAATTTCTAGAATATATTAACTCCTTAAAATACACCAGACAACACATCCAGTAGAGGTACGTTTGAATGAGAATTTATTTCACTGCTAAGCTACAGAAGGGAAATGATAATCCACAAAAGTATCATCAAAATATACATTTTCACACAATGACTTCCCATAAGTGAACTATAAAAACTTAGGAAATCAAAGGCTTCTAGAATGGGATGTAGAATGTGACATAACACAATCTCAAGTAGCATTCTAAGCAAACATCATGAAGGGGGCAGAAGTGGGAGGGAGGATGCTAATCTAAGTAACTAGAAATGAGCACAGACTGTAAGACTAAAGGCAAAAGAAACTAGACATAAGTACTGTACTCTAGTTGATAAAGCTGTGTCTCCTGGGCTTAGAGGTTAATAACTTGGATACGTCTGTATATGTACACAGTAATTGAAAAGTTAAATGTTGGCAGATGGTAGAAGCCACGTTTCTCACTGTTGGAGTAGAGGATATAGATAAGTGGAAAAGTCTCAAATGATCTAAATTGCAAGATTAGATTCACAGACATCAGTAGGAATTTATATGTAACATAATATAAATATATATTGTTGAGCATGGAAATATTTACAGCTACCTATGCATGCACACGCTACTATTTATGATCACATATTCTCTAGCTATGTCAGCTGAGTATACCTAAAGACAAAACACCCCAACAGCAAGAAGTTCATCTAGAGACAAGACCTTGATTGCTAACACCATTCTCCACTGAATGGGACCAGGGCTCCTTGGAAGAAATGTCTGATTTGAAAGCAGGGGTGGGAAGTGTGCCAATGCCTTAGAGAGTACAATCGTGCCAGCAGTTAAACAGACACACACAGGATGACAAATAATGAGGATTTAGGGCTAAGAGTGAAGGTCAGTGGTGCAGCCAGCATGTTGTGAGACCTTGACTTTTTCCCCAATCTTGAAAAATAAGTGAATAAACTAATACACATAAGTGAAAAGAGGGATGGAGCGGTATCACAGAACAAATTGTAAGAAGTTTGGTAGGAAAAAATAGAAAAATGTAAAGTAGAATAGGGTATTAAAGTCAAAAGAATATGCGTACATTCAGGCTATTCTGAAGGGATCTTAAGTTCAGGAGGGCAAGAGACAAATCCTTTGCAGAAGACTTACAAGCCGCTTCCTTATTCTGTACTCCATTAGCTACATTATACTTCCTGATCCTGAAGTGTAGTCAGGACAGTGCTTGTTCTGTTTTGTTTTGTTCGGTAGAATGCAGACAGTTTAAGTAGAGAAAGGAAGAGTAAGTCTAGAGTGGATAAATCACTGGCAAACATACCCTGAGCTTGATAGCCAAGGTCAACAGCAGCAGTGACAGTCCTTTGGGCTTATGCATCTTGATTCGATGCAACAAGAATAGTTCTGCTCCTGTGGACTCTATGTAAAACCCACCAGTCCAGTATAGTCACAAGACAAATTCAAGACTAAAATGAGAGACACTCTTCAAAGTACTTGAACTGGGCCATTGAAACCAAGATCAATCAAGGAAGTGTAACAATAGTAAGAAGTCTTTAGAGGCATGACCACTCGATGTAACAAAGTGACTTGGATGAGATTCAGGAATCAAAAGAATCTAAGTCAAAAGTTGAGCATATCCTATTGGAATGTTATCTTTGGTTAATAATAATGTTTAAACATTTTTTATTAGTTATAATAAATGCATTGTATTATTCTGAGATACTAATAACACATGGATTAATTTTACTATCATCTCATACCATCTTATATCTGTCAGAATGTCTAACATCAAAAATATAACTGACAGCCCATGCTGGCTAGGATATGGAGCAAGGGAACACTCCTCCAATGCTGATGGGAGTACAAATTTATACAACCACTTTAGAAATCAATATGGTGGCTCCTCAGAATATTGAGAATTGATCTATCTCAAGACTTTATACCACTCCTGGGCATATACCCACAGAATGCTCCATCCTACTACAAGAACACTTGTTCAACTATGTTCATAGCAACTTTATTCCTAATATCCAGAGTCTAGGAAAAAAACTAAATGTCACTCAGCTGAAGAATGGATAAAGAAAATATGTATGTGTCCTCCCCCCAGCCTGGAGCAGGCTGATTCAGACCTTGCTCTGCCACAGCAGGCTAGCCCATCTAGGTGAAGTCTATTGTCCTGCCACCACCTGCTGAGCTGCTGAGCCTGTCTGCCTGACAAGTTTCTAACAAAGCAACTAGATGCTGACAAAGCTACAAGATCCTAACATAGAGGGGGCATGGGTTTCTCGCTTTATAAACCTAGATTCCTAAGTAAACATTGGGCCTTGATCAGAAAAAAAAATAATTACTATCACCTCAAATTTCTACATATCTGTCATCATTTTAAATTGAAATCTGATTTCAAAAACCATTGTTGTATATGTGTATATTACTGAGAAACAGGTAAAATTTAGTCCTATATCCAGATAACCTTCCATTATTATCTTTAATGAAAGAAGATAGCAATGATGTCCAGAGACTTACTACCATGAGAAAGATCATAGTGCTTCCTCACTACCAGGACTATTTCACATTGTCATGAATGGTGACAAAGACTGGTTTAAGCTCAGTGAAACATGAATGTAACATGTTTCTTTTAACAATGTTTGACACTACCTTGGATTATAAATTTCATTTTAAAAAGTGATTAGAATTTATCAAATGTTACTGGTAAAATATCAAACAAATGGAGTATATCAAGGCGACATTCTCCCCAGAGACTTACTAATAGTGTTTTCAAATAATCCACTCACAGGACTTGAATCTTCAGATTAATTTCAAAATTTTTTTATAGTTTCTACAGCTTTTATCTGGTCTAGGGTCTTCAAGTCCAAAACTTTTAATGCCTCAGAATTAAATAGACATTCAGAGACTAATTCTATTATCCAATTTTAGACGAGACAAGAGCTAATGTGAGAAGCTACTATATTGGTTAATATGCAAGGAAAGATATAATTATTTCTTAAACCAAAATTCTGTTGGCAGCACAAGGAGGTTGGTCTTTTTGTGTAGTCAGATCGACATGAAAAGCCATGTTACAACTAATAGTGTTCTTGCAAGCTGTAGAAACAAGCACAAAATGCAGGCTGCTCTATTAGAACTATTTGTGGAAGCCGAGTGTGTCTCCCGGTTAAGCCCACTGCTTCCCTACAGGCAGGAAGCCAGTAGTACCTTCTCCTTCCATGCTCATGTTGCTGCATAATTAGAATCACCTCAAGAACTTCAAATAAATACTGATGCTTGAGCCCCACCCCAAAACAGCTGATCCTCAGGATTTCTGGGAGGCAGTTCTCCAGCCATGCCACATTCTTTCTTATATTTAGCACCGCAATTCGTGTAACATGAAGCTACAGTTGAAAACCACTAGTTCCATATTCCCTCTGACTCACCCATGCTTTGAAATCCTGCTTTGATGGTTTAGTCCCTGGGAGCCCAGTACCCTCAGAGCTCCCAGAGACTAAACCACCAACCAAAGAGTACACATGGTGAGACTCATGGCCCAAACTGCAAATGTAGCACAGGATGGCCAAGTCGATCATCAGTGGGAGGAGAGGCCCTTGGTCCTGTGAAGGTTCTATGCCCCAGAATAGGGGAATGCCAGGGCCAGGAAGCAGGAGAGGGTGTGTTGGTGAGCAGCAGGCAGAAGGGGGTGGGGAGTCTTTTTCAGAGGGGAAACCACCGGGAAAGGAGATATTATTTGAAATGTAAATAATGAAAATATCTAATGAAAAAAGTAAAAGAAAGCCTACTTTGCTTTGAGACTTTTCTTTTAAGAAATCTAACATAGAGAATTACAATGAAAACTTTATACTTTGACGGACAGATGCCACTGGTAGAGCACTATCCATAGTGTAAGCTGATGAATTTTCATGTTCAATTCAAAGAAACATATCTTTATTTATACATATTTCCAAATCACCTTATGGAAGAAAAAGAATCAGGTTTCTCTCAGAAATCGGAAGTCAGAGCACAGCTCCCCCAGCCTCGCCTAAGTGTGCTGCAAGACTCACCATCACTGGGGAATACAGAGAGACTGCAGGAGTCCTGTCTTGATTAGTCTGTGATTATTTCTGGTTTCAAAGGGTATCATCCCTATGGGTCTAAATGTTCAATTCTTGATGCAATCCCTTTCCTCCAATGATCAGATTAGAAATGGGGTTTTTGAGGTGGCAGGAGACATTGCACATAACTTATTCATGGGCTTGTACATGTATATGAACCTCTCCTCTCCCTCCTTGTATTACTTGTCATATAAAAATATTACCAGCTCTTCACTTTGGCAAAGTGAACAAGCATGAGAACGTGGTCCAGATGAGGGTTACTTTGTTATTTTTGCTCATGTTGTTAATATTTTCTGATTCAGTCTGAGAATACACATAATAAGCATCATGTTTGAAAATAATTTAAATATAACAGACATATAAAGTGGTAGTTTTATAAAACAAGATAAGTTTCTCTAAACTGCAAATGTATACAATATCTATTAATATAAAGGCACAGAAGAAGGATATAATTTTTTTTTAATAAATGCACTAAAAGCCTGGTAGTTGGATACTATGGATCTGGCAATAGTTCAGTGTTGTTAAGCCCAAGCACTCCTTTGTCTCCTTAAGTGGTCTGGGGTACTTAGCTTGATGCATATGCTGAGTGGTTTGGTACTCAAAGAACAGTTGGATTTTCTCCATCTAAATATTGGTGATACCTCAGCCACCATCCGTATTTGCAAGTATGTCTGCTTCCACCTATCACATTCTGCTTTCAAGTCTTCTACTAGGGAGACACATACGCTCCATGGCATTTATACAGTTGGCATCATCAGATATGTCTGCCAGCCTGTAGTACAGATGTCTATCATAAATACATCTGGCTGAATCAAGTGTATGTGTCCTTTTCCCCACAACTTTTTAAAGCCTAAATTCTGTTCTGCCTTATTGTTTTCTGTACAGTCCTCCAGTCTCATTTTTATCCTATGAAAGGGGTCTAGAAGGGGAACTATTCTCTTTTCTAAAACTTATTGGTTGTGACTTTCATTCGCAAGCTGAGGACTTCTCTGAGTTTGAGTGATAGCGTTGTTATTTCAACACTGGAAGAAAAACAAACAACAGAAAGCAGAGAAAATCAGCACATAATGTTTTTTTTTTTTTCCTAGTCTCATAGTCTTCAATAATCTGGGAAAGTATTCAAGATACAATCTATTATCTGCAAATACAAGCTACATTGAAGATAAAGGAAAAAGGAAATCTTAGGCTTTGGCTTGCTTCCCATGACAACTATTAAGAGCCCTTTTCTTGGGCTAGAGAGAAGGCTCAACTGTTAGGAGGGTATGCTGTTCTAGAGCATGTGGGTTGAGCTCAAGCCCTCACGAGGTACTTTCTAACCTCCGGTGAGTACTGTTCCAGGGAACCTGAGGCACGAGGCACAAATATGCAGGCAAAACACTCATATTCATAAAAATATATACATCAGAAAAAAGAGAGGGAGAGAGAGGAGATAGAGAGAGAGGGAGACAGACAGAGAGAAACAGACAGAAAGAGAAGACAGGCAGAGGCAGAGACTTGCCTGGCACACTTCACATTTCTTTTCTTTTCTTTTCTTTTCTTTTCTTTTTTTTT